>SNQJ01S0007305.1:6282-24571 GCA_010110895.2 Picea sitchensis | reverse complement strand
ATTTGGGCCACCATTGATTTCTCTGTTATAGCAAGATAGGCATGTGTCCAATACAGAGGCCTACAAATCTAGTTATTATGTGATTTATAATAGGTGTTTATTTAAATTAAATAACATAGAATAATTGATTAATTGCTTTTTAGTTGTGGTTAGGACCCTAACATGCAGCGTGACATATTTGTGGCACCATCTACATGTATTACAGGTGCCTCTCATAAAACGTTCTGGATAGTTCCTAAGAGAGGTCTCCAACCAACAAAGCCTATATCATATTTTTAGGTAAGGTGTCCCTGAAGAACATAGTTATTTTTCTCGTGGCTTTGGTCTTCAGAAATGATCGAGAGTTATTTGTAGGTTTTTCTAAAAGCGACAATCAATGCTACTCTGACTCTGTGAATGAATGGTGCAATGGAATTTTATTTGAATATATGCCCAACCATCAATGTGCATGTTTCAGAGTTTTTCCAGCCAAATGTATTATGGTCACACTAGATTTTCCTTAAAACTTCCCCTAAATTTGACTTGGTGCTATGTTGTTCTTATTAACAGACTGTTTGTGGTTTGTGAGGTAGTATTTCATTTCAACAGATTTTGGAAGGGTATTTTGTCCATTTACAGGTACCATTTATGTTTTCCCTTGTCAATTCCTCTGATACAAGCTCTATTCATTTATATAATGTGGATTCATTGTTGAATGTTTCATTGTATGCCCTCTAAGGAAATGTTATTTTGTTTCGGAATTAATTAGGGATTTGTAAATTTTAGTTCTTACATTTAAATGATTTGTCGCTTGCATGATATGGTTTTCAATATGTTCTTCCTGCCCTTTGCCTACTCTGATAAAGCTTTTGTAATCCCCATAATTGTCTCAATAGTACGTTAGCACATCATTAATTAATTTTATATGCACGATATGCACAAATGGGGGTGTTAATGTTTCTTATCTCACAAAACCCTCTAGCTCTATTTCTCATTCCATTTCCAGTTCATGTTCAGTTTCTGGTAATATAATTTGTATCGTTGACAATTTCAATGACACATTTAGCTTACATCTCTCTTATCTTAGCTACTACTAATAGCTATATCTTTGGGTCATACGACCATTTTGTATGGGTGTATAACTTAACTTGAATCATCATTTTTTCTTTAAAAAATTGTCCTCACAGAGCAATTGGTTAGGACTTCTAGGGCCACACAATGTGTAGATTTCCTAGATCCACATGTCTCTTTGGTGCTCCAATGGCCTCACTTGACATATCAAAGGGAGTGTATATCTCATAATCAACTCTAGAATTTTGGGTTGAGTTGATTTAGCTTAATAATTGAAACATGTAGCTATTATATGGGAAAACCCTTTGGTCGAGCTTGGATATTGATATGCCTCCTTTGTCCATGCCTTTGTTACTGCTTTTGTCTTTGATGTGAGTCTTGGTAGGGATTGACATTGATTGGAACGACCTATAAAGGTCGAAAGTAGATGCTTTTTGGAGTGCGACTATGGTCTTTTCCCTTGCAAGATCACCATACATAATAATTGGGTGATTCGTAATTAACATATATAAACAAACAGTTTTTTCAACACCCAGAGGTGACCGCACAAGATATTGTGGTGCATTCCTAGGTTTCTTCATTGTTTTATCCTCATACACATCATCAAATAAAGCCATAGTGGTGGTGAATGCACAAAATACACATCCAATGAATGAGACTTTAGAATTACAATTTGATTAATTAAAGAATAAAGAGTGGTGTTCATTCCCTCTGTTTTCAGAAATATCCCACTTTTTAGCTTCTTCCCAGAGAGATATCCACTTAGAATTCCTCCATCCATTTCAAAGGGGCCTCTTTCCCCGAACCAAATTGATTTTCTCAAGCCAACCAGAAGGGGATCTTCATTGTATTCTAAACCAGCTTACCATGTTTTAGTTTGTCTCTTGAGCAAGTGGCTATCCTCAATATACATTCTCAATAATTGGCTCTTGAGCAAGTGGGTATCCTCATAAAGAAGATTTTAGTTTGCTCTYCTTCCTCTAAAATTCTTATAATCGTGCATTATAATGATAATTCATATAATTCTTTATAATAATGATATTGGACAATGCATCTTGATTGCTACCACGAATGATGCTCTGTAGGTTCATGTTTCTCTCCAAGATATAAGTATAATGTATATGCTTCTCACCAAGATGATAGCTTTCGATAGGAATTTATATCATATTCGAAATAGCCTCGTGCAAGCCCCTTGAATACATAATTCATAATTTCGTTTTATATGTACCTATTTATAATTTTTATTAAACATTATTGTTTGATGAAGTACAATGAAGGACATGATCTATTCAGAAAAGCAAAGGAATTTCAATATGCATGCTTCAACTACTAATACACTCTTAAGGGCTTCTCTACATAAATCTTACCAACATAGATATGCATGCAAAAGCAAGAGTGAAAGTTGCACCATAATTTATTAAACTATAATTGAGCCCTCAATGTAGTATTAAAGTTCAAAATAGAAATCAACTCATGAAGGTTGGCTTTTTCTTAGAAGATTCAAATAATTTTGCTTGCTATAGCTCATTATGATGTTGTGTTCAGTAATAATTATACATATTATGCCGAGTCCATAATGGTATTGAACAATGCATCTTCATTGCTATCACAATTGGTGCTCTTGGCATTCATGTTTCCCACCAAGATATAAATATAATGTCTATCACTCACATATATGTTTAGATGATAGGCTTTGATAAGTATTCATATAATATTGGAAATAGCCTTGAGCAAGAGCATCACCATCGAGCTCAAGTACAATGAAGAACTTGAAGCACACAATTGAAGTACAATGAAGAACTTGAAGCACACAACATAAGTACAATGAAGAACTTGAAGCACACAACAAAAATAAAGTATGCATTTGCCTTGCCTCTTTCTTGCCTTTTTAATATTTTCCACAACATGCAAAAAGCTTAAAGCTTCTCGGTAGGGACATCGCCACTACAATGGCACTTGTTTTGACTCTACCTCCCAAAATTTACACAAATTTGTATTGTACAGATCAATTATTGTAGAATCATTTATCAAATACGTATCTCTAAACATGGTTTTAGAAGCATAAACTACTCATGTCTCAGTTAAGGTGGATATTGGACTTGGTGTGATTAGAAATCCTACACGGAGAGTACCTCAAAGTTGTAGGTTGAATTGGAGTTACCCTATTTTCAAAGAGTGGATCTCAAACCCAAACCAACATAACATAAAGGGAGTACAATATCTCAACTTAAGGTGTAATTTAAAAATGGATTATAGGAAGATACAATTACAATTGTTTCCTTTCTTATAGTTAGAGGTATTGAGATAAATAGCTAATGAATTGAGTTGTATTTGGTATTTTTTTCTTGTTATTTGTTTATTACAATTTGATTAATTTTGATTTTGCATTGTTGGAATTATGAAATTAATTTGTAAAGATTGCATGTTATGGATATTGTGGGGTTTTGATGCCTCTAAATCGATTTTTGGTGTTTCAACCAATTTTACATTTTTTTTTTTCTAGATTTGTCTCATCAAATTCATTATACGCTGTTAAAGAAGGTCCGATCCATGGCTAGTTACCCAACTTTATTACAGTAAAAGTAAAAACAAAATACTTCAAATTTCATGTTGACTAGTGAAAGTATGACAAAGGAAGAGTTGAAAAGTATAACCAATAGATTCATACCAAAACTAAGGGGATCATAAGCATGCAGATAATTTTATACCCATCCAAAAGACTACCTTTGTAGGTATATACTTGTGGTGATTCCTCCTTCCAATAATCTTGCTACCAAACCATATGCACGTGGACAAAACACAAATGCAAAAATACAACATGTGATCCATACTGCAAGCCAATGCAACAAACCATTTTTAATCAATGCCATACAAGTTTACTACATAGAAATGATCGATGAAGAACAAATTCTAACAAATCATCTAGGAGAGGGGTTTATATTCATTGTATATACATATCAACTTAAGGTTTGCAAGAATATGCCACCAACATAGATTTCTTTTTTCTAAGAAAAACCTTGTGAGGATACCCTTAAGCACTTCCCTGCATTTCACGAATGGTATCCAAAGTAATCCTTTTGACATTGATTATGGTGCTTGACCTAATAGGGACATCGAGTAAGGCTTGTTACAGAGGTAGCTAGCCCGAGGATTCATCCTTGAGACTTCATGCATGAAGCTCAAAGCACTCAACCACTCGAGTTAATACACCAACATAGATTTATCTTAGTCACATATCTATTAAGTGTAGAGAAGGATCAAACTCCATAATAAGTTCCTTTCTTTGTATTTCCATTTCATATTTGAGAAGAAAAGAGCAAGGCATAATCCTCACAGGCTAGCTGGATTTCCCCATATCAGATCTTGCTATTATGGAGGTGTATATTTAATTATTTCATGGAGTTTTGGCATGGCCAAAACCCTAATTTGCCCATTATCTCCTTGGATTTGTCTTGTTGGAGATGCTCCACTTACTATTATGGGGTTTGACCACTTCCTTTCTTGTGGAGTGCTTCATCTAGTTGTCACTTTGCACATTCATCCATGGAGTTGGTTTCCTTGGGATTCATACATGTGGATCGATTGTATGCATCGTATGGACCACTTGCTATTTTTGGATTTTAGTTATGGAGCATTCTCATAGGAGGATTATTTTATTGTTCTATCTCTCATGCACCTTGGAGGGCGCACTTTGTGGGCTCTTCTAGGTGGACCCTTGAGCACATCCTCCTAGATTGAAAATTGTTTTATTATATTTTGTATGTATCCATCTTGGAGAACAAATTATTTGTGGACCTCTTGCATGATGACTTGACCATCGTGCCTATTTTTTATAGTACGCCCTCTCTTGGAGATCTCCATTGTATTATTCTTCCTATTTTGGGATGAGGGGAGTTCTCTTGGAGAGGCTTTTGTCCCCATATGTGACATGGTCAACCATGGATTGAGGAGGGATATAACTACTTTATTTTTACAGTATAACTTGTAGTAGATTTTCGATCATTAGGGTCACCAACCCAATCAAAATTAGTGAAACCAACCAACAAAGGAGCCCCCCCTAAATAATAATATATCCCATACTGAACTCTAAACCAAATATACCGAAGTATCCTTTGTCACTTTCCAACAACTCTCATTGGGGTTAGAGTGACATCTAGAAAAGTCATATGTCAAGAAAAAATCTATCCATTTTAGCATACTGGGACTAAGGAACTTACTTGAGGCCACAAAGAGATTTCTTAAGCTGACAAACAAGACTTGATCATTCTGAACATAACCAATAGGTTGTTCCATGTAAACTTCTTATTGCAAATCCCCATGCAAGAAGGTAGTTTAACATCCATTTGATGGACTTCCCATTTATATGAAGTTGCAAGGGCTAAAACAATGCAATTGGAATTCATTTTGGCTATAGGGGCAAAGCTTTAAGTGTAGTCAATTCCTTCTACTTGAGAAAATCCTCTTGCAACTAAACTAGCCTGATGTCTCTCAACACTTCCATTTGATGCATACTTAGTTTTATACACCCATTTATGTCTAACAAGTTTTCTTCCTTTTGGAAGAGGTACCACAAATAGATCAAAGATTAGTACACCAACATATTACATGGTTAAAACCCTTAAAGAGGGAAACAATCCACGACCTTAGCAAACGCAACCACTTGAGGCAATATATTAATGCAAAAGGGAAATAGTTTACATATGAATCTCTCATAATCGATCATCAGTAAATGACCCTCCATGGTCTTTAAATAGAGATCATGGACCAATCAGGTGTGAAGCCATGGATCAAGTGTCGATAGTATCGAGGAGAAGATGAACCATTGGATCACTTTATGTCTAGAACATAATCATGAACATCAAATTGGTTAGTTACAAAATCAAACTAAATAAACACACTTTACCCTAAAGACAAATTAGAACAAATTGATCTTGACTAACTCCTAAGTGTCTAAATATCCTAACAATTTTTGTCTCAACTTATTTTGGTGTTTTGAGCACTAAAACACCACATAAAAAATAGTTTGCAGAAACTTGTATGATTTGTAGTGATGAAATGTTCCAATGGAAGATCCACATTAGTTTATAGATCATTTAACGTATTATAATTTAGGGGTTGAAACTAAGGTATTAAGTCTTATGACTCCTTGCTCCAACAACTCCTACAATTCCTTCTTCACCTCGCTTAACTCTAATATGGATTGTCCATACACTCTTATGTTTGGTAAAGGAGAATCCAATAGCCACTATATGTCATGCTCCACTTCCCTCTTGGGTGGCATACCTTTTCGATCTTGGAACACTTCCATGTATGCTTGTAAAATCTCTTTTAGTTGACAAATGTATTCTTCATACATCCTTCTAAGGATTGCTTCACACCCATCAACTCAATGTTTTTCTGGTTCTATCCCAAGAAGATAAGTACATGCTTATTTCCCAAGTTCTGGTTCTATCCCAAGAAGATAAGTACATGCTTATTTCCCAAGTTGATTAATCTCTTAGCTTTTATCTCAAGAAGAGAAGTACATGCTTATTGCTGAAGTTGCTTAATCTCTTGGCTTGATGAGCACTCAATAGAGATATATTGTACATCCTCTTTTGTGCATTGATGATAAATGATTTATCTTTTGTAACAAGAAAGTATTGGTTTTCCCTTTGCATGAAGATGGCCTTTGTCATATATACGTGTAGGGAATGCCAACCATTACACCACATACACCATGATGTACTACATCGACTTTTGTTTCATAAAAAAAATTGCACTCGTAGCAAATCTAAGGTTACACCACCTTGTAACTTTCAACTCTGCATCAATATTCCTCCATCCCAAAGGGTTTGGATAAGGGTGATCATGCATCCTTACACCAAGCTTACTTAGTAGGTCCTCTACAACAAGGTTGGCTCATGAACTAAAATTGAATATACAAGCCACCTTTTTCTTCTTGATCTAAATATTGACACGGAAAAACTTCACCATCTCCTTCTCCTCGTTGTGATGGAGGATACTCACATTAACTTCCTTTTTCATTGTTGTGTAGACAAGTTTTTCATCCACATGATCTAATATGCTCTCTATCATATCCTTCCCTGCATCCACATCTATAAGAGTCTTCTTCTTAGAACCATACTTGTGGTTCTTGGGAGTCAACTCTAGATGAAACTTCTGACATTTTTCTTTAGTATAACCATCAATGTTGCAATGATCACAATGCTTATTAGGGTCCTTGTACACATGTTCAATGGTCACAATGTTATTCTTATTTCACTTCCCATTATTCTTCTCACCCTTAGTGGAAGATCGATATTGGAACCACTTGGCTTCCTCTTTATCTTATTAGATTCAATGCATTAGGCTTGCACACATGCCTCGTCAATGGTCTTGGACTTGAATAACATAACTTGGCTTCTCATGTGAATATGAAGGCCACCTAAGTGGTTGATGGCCACATTTATGTTATTGGAAGAGATCCCAATTAGATGGATCACTTCATGAAATTTGTAGTTACTCTTATACACTATGTCCTCGTAATGCCACCAAATCAACTGGTCTTGTTCGTACTCGATATGACAAAATTGAGACTCTAGGAGGTTTTTTAATACCTTCTACTTATTGATTGGTGGTTCTTGGTATGGCTTCCCCACCAAGTCTGTGCATGTCCTTCTAACTTGAGTATTGAAATATATTTAATACTCCTCTTGTATATTATGTACACCAAAATAGACTTATAACTGCTATGATTAATGACTCAATTTTTTTTTGCGTTGACCTCACTCTCGACTATTGCAACTAATGATTCAACTTAAATGCATTGACCTCACTCCTGATTACAACAACTAATGATTCAACTTAAATGCATTGACCTCACTCTCATAGGGATTTACTCAATCTTTGATTTCACTTTATATAGATGCTAACAATATTGATTATTAGAGCTCCCTTTTTTGAGCTTTAGTTCCTCCTTTTATCCCCTTAGTTCAATGCAATCTTTTGGTTTCTCATGAGAGTTGGGTTACGCCAAAAAGGAGTCTATTTTTTTTCAAGTGTAGTCATCAATAAGGCCATACTCTTGGAAATGTTAGCTACTTAAGATCCCGACCTTGTAAATCTAATCTCCCTTCATCGATGGGTTCTTCCCTACAATTGTTTGCTATTTCTAAGGCTTATGATTGCTTCTTAACCATGTCTTAACCCCTCTCTCGATGATCTTGGGATGCACATATATATTGGGTAAGCATATATTGCACTCGAACCACACAAATGACCAAGTAAAATTGCTATGATACCAATATGATCTATAAATTACCTTGGATATTCCTATGGTTGACTTGACAAAACAAAGTTGGAACTACATCTATTGCAATGAACCTATGCTTGACTGTGTGACTATTCTTTTTAGATTTTTTATGATTTAATAAGAAAATAACACACCATACAAATTTTGTAACTATCAAGAAATAAGAATGAAACTACAATAGTAAAGATACAAAATGGAACACCATAAACACAATATCTACCTTGGGAAACCCAATGCGGGAAAACCCAACAAGAACAAAAAAGACTATATTACCTTTCTTCTCAATCAAATGAGAGTACAAGGCAAAATTCAAAGATCATTAAGCTCATTGTGGTGCTATGGGACACTATGGTCTCCTACAAGGGCCTAGAAAATGCTTTTTCTCTTATGTTATGCTATGAACATTAATTTGTTACAATGGGCACTAATGTTGTCTCCCTCCTTTTGGCTAGGGCTTTAACTCCCTTCCTTGGGCGTTATAATCAGGGTTTTTGATTCTCCAATGCTTGTGAAAGTCTCTAGTGGATTCCCATATGCTACTGACTCCAATAGGTGAATCATGGTGAGTTGAGGTCACTACCACTTGGACCTACGTGAAATAATTTGATCGATATGTTGCCAAGGGCATGAATTTTGCATACAAACATTGCTTGAGGAAACCAAACCATTACTGGAAAGATATCTACCCGTAGAATGCAACAAGGACCTCTAGATAATTGTTTTCGAGGTCAAAGACCCTGGAATTCCACTTGCTTGAACTTGAACTAGGGGATCTTTCGTTCTAGTCCATAAGTGTGATTTTCAGGATTTGACCCATATCGACCTTATAGGTCTCAAATTTTCTCTTCCCCATTCCACAACATTAATAAAGTCATATAGCAACTATGTAGATCCACTTTGGATCACTAGTAGTTACTTAGGGTTTTAAGTTTTGAGAGAGAAGTTTTTGTCACACTTTGGCCATCAACTCATGGATGGCTATGCGATACATGATACTATGGCTAAGTGGAAAATCCCTTGGAGGCAAATCATTGTTGTAATAATCATTTAGATAAGTATTTTTCTCATGTCTTGTGCAAACATTGCAATTGTTGATACTTGCTTTCATGTATTATTTATGCACTTGTGACTTATTAGATCTTAGATCTGTATTTGCACATACTCTTGCGTATGCATGTCTATTTACATAGTTGCATGTAGCTTTCATGGGCTTGTTAGTACTTCTTGTGATCTAAAGGTCTAGAGTATAGTTACTTATTGTGCGTAAACGATCTATACTATTCTATTATGTTTAATTTGAAAAGAATCTACGTGAACTTAAACAATCTATATCCTTTGTTATGTTAAATTTGAAGAGAATCTACGTGAACTTAAAATGAGATATAAGTAATGCACAATGAGCCATATTTGTATTGCATAATGAAACATATTTACACCTTAATATTCAAATATAAGATTTCAATATAAGATTTAGATATGTCACAAGATAATTCCCACGTTAATTATGTAGTCTATGATTTAGTATAAGACTAATAATCCATATTATTCAAAAGCTAATGGTCATGTTAAAAGTATTGTACATAAGACTAATAATCCATATTATTCAAAAGCTAATGGTCATGTTAAAAGTATTGTAAAAATGATTTTTTAATAAAAACTTATAAGTTGGACAATGTTCATTAAGACAATGGATTCCTTGTTGCAATTTGGACCTTTTGCTCTAAATACAAATTTGAAAACAACCCATTAGTTATAAAATGTATGGACAAGAAGCATGCTAATGGAATTTATGTGTGTAATGTAGTCCCAAAAAACATTATAAGGTGTTCTTCAATGGTTGGAGGAACATGTGACCTTATAGAATTGGATGAGATGCAAATCCCCAATTAGAAATTGGATGAATGGAAATCCCCAATTGACACATGTATGTTTGAAGGTGAACCCATAATTATCTGGAAGGTACACCAAATTGAAACCTTCTATCTAAAAGACATTAATTGAAATACTTACTAGTACTCCACTTATATGTGTTATATTATAACACATATACTATATGTGTTATAATATAACACATACGAAATCCCCAATTGACACATGTATGTTTGAAGGTGAACCCATAATTATGTGGAAAGTACACCAAGTTGAAACCTTCTATCTAAAATACATAAATTGAAATACTTACTAGTGCTCCATTTATTAAGGATTTCCATCAAATATAACATCAATTGAAATACTTACTAGTGCTCCACTTATTAGGGATTTCCATCCAATATAACATCAATTAAAATACTTAGTAGTGCTCCACTTATTAGGGATTTCCATCAAATATAACATCTTGAAATACTTACTAGTGCTCCACTTATTAGGGATTTCCATCCAATATAACATCAATTAAAATACTTAGTAGTGCTCCACTTATTAGGAATTTCCATCCAAAATAACATCAATTGAAATACTTAGTAGTAGTGCTCCACTTATTAGGAATTTCCATCAAATATAACATCAAGAACATATAAGTTTGGCAATAGTGGAGTGGCCAAAAGAAAATCCTCCTCTTATAGGTAATGAAGAATTTCTTATAGGTAATGAAGAATTGGTATGTGAGGCAGATGGATGAACACGGGGCCTCTCCCTTACAACCAAATAGTGAACACCTACTCTGATGAGTTATTTAGGTTGGGGACATTCACGATATTTGGGTCGAAGGAATGAATTCTAGGCTGCGGAGGCCCAAAAAATTGACAGAAGTTGACCTTAATGGGAGTGCTATGTTATCTTCCCAGGGTCCTTCAATTATTTCTGGAATGGATTCGATGATCGAGCCCCGGTAGAACGAGAAGAATGATGTTGGAGAGTTGATAATGGTGAAGAAGCGCAGGAGAAGGCCGCTCACCTCCAACTTTCTGATGCTGAATCGCTGGCTTTTCCATGCAACGACGATCAAATTGAACAGACTCAGGCACAGATCCCCCATGGTATGTAGCCTTAACCACATCGCTTCATATTTTCACGTCAGAGAGATGTGCGATGAATCTAACAGAGGGCTCGGAGAAGAGGATATTGTGGACATTATCTGCGAAACCCTAAAAAACCAGCCATGGGGTTTAGCACACAATGATATGGTTTTAAGTCCTTCCATAGTTGTTCGAGTGTTGTGTAAGATGAGTGCGAAGCCCAGGCTTGCCTTGCGCTTCTTTCATTGGGCCCAAGGGCAGCCCGGGTTCGAACCTACGACCTCAACCTATTGTACCCTTCTGCAAATATTGAGCCGTGCGGGTCTTGATCGGTCGGCGTACGGTATTATGGAGAGCATTGTTAAAACCCAATGCTGCAATGTTTTAGAGTCTTTGATCAATGAATACAGAGACGAGGACATGTCTCCTAAGCTTCTTGATTTATTGCTTTGGATTTATACGAAGGAAAGGCTGATTGAGGACAGCGTTGCTTTGTTTTATAAAATGATTCATGTTGGGATTATGCCCAGTATCCAAAACTGCAACAGGGTTCTGAAGGTGCTCCGTGATTCGGATCGTATAGAGCAGGCCCGGAAAATATATCGACAGATGCTCGACAGCGGCATTTTTCCAAGTATTGTAACGTTTAATACGATGTTGGATGCTTTCTGTAAAGAGGGGAATGTGCAAGAGGCTCTGGATTTGTTGGTGGAGATGGAGGTGAAGGGATCTTCGCCTAATGATGTGACTTACAATGTGCTTATAAGTGGGCTCTGCAAGGATGGGAAATTGGATAAAGCCAAGCAGCTGATGCAAGAAATGCAGAATACAGGCTTGAGTGTTTCAGATTTCACTTACAATCCTTTGATCGATGGGCATAGCAAGAAAGGCAACATGGTCGAAGCTTTCCGCTTGAGGGATGAGATGGCAGAAAAGGGTCTTTTGCCTACTGTCTCGACATATAATACGTTAATTCATGGGCTGTGCAAAATGGGCAAGGTGAGGGAAGCAAAGCAACAGTTAGATGAAATGTGGAACAGGGGTCTAGTCCCGGATGTTATTTCGTACAATATAATGATTTACGGATACTGCAAGGATGGCAATATGATTGAGGCGCTGAAGTTGCGCAATGACATGGCTGCTGGCAGTCTCGTGCCTACTGCGGTAACTTACAACACGCTCATTGATGGGTATTGTGGGAAGGGAAACATGGAAGAGGCTCATAAGCTCATGGGTGAAATGATTGATAAGGGTTTGTTTCCAGATCAGCTTACCTATACTGTTATGATAAGTGGACACTGCAAAACAGGAAACATGATGGTTGCAAAACAACTTTTCAATGAAATGGTTGATAAGGGTTTGTTTCCAGATTGTTTCACCTATACCACTCTCATTGATGGAGAGTGTAAGTCAGGCAACGTCGAGGAGGCTTTCAAGCTGCATACCGAAATGATGACAAGAGGAATTGCGCCAAATGTAGTTACTTACAATGCTTTAATTGACGGCCTTTGCAAAGCAGGGAAGATAAAAGAGGCATACGGTCTCTTGCATAAGATGGTGGATGATGGACTAGTTCCTGATAAAGTGACTTTCACCTCATTAATTGATGCACATTGTAAAAAGGGCAACCTTCGAGAAGCCAGGGAGCTCTTCAGTGAAATGCAAAGGAGGGGCTTAGACCCATCCTGTGTTACTTACAGCATTCTTATTCATGGACAGGGTAAGGAAGGTAGAATAAATGCTGCTTTTAAGCTCTTCAATGAAATGATTGAAAAAGGTTTGCAACCTAATGCAGTAACTTATAATGCTTTAATACACGGTCTCTGTAAGGAGGGGGAAATTGAATGGGCATATAGACTATTTAAGGAGATGCAAGATAAAGGAGTGTCTCCCAATAAATATACATACACTTCTTTAATCGATGAAAATTGCAACAGAGATAATTTGCAGGAGGCTCTAAGACTATACAATGATATGGTGGAGAAGGGTATTCTGCCAGACGTTTGTACTCATAGTGCATTGGTTAAGGGACTTTGTAAAGATGGCAAGTTTCAGGCTATTAGTAACTTCCCGAATGAAATTCTGGAACGGGATACTGTCACTGTGGATGGCTTGAAGGGTGAAACAATAGAGAGATTTAGCAGGGTAAATGATATTGAGGTGGTTTTCTGAGACTTGGCATCCATAGCCTGACCTGAACTGCAGTGTCTGGTCAAAGTGAATTATCCAGAGTCCGTTTGCTAAGATTTTTCAGGCACAACTGGTATCTTCGTTGGCAACCTGACTTCTCTTTTCTTCATGAGCAGTTGAAGATCCTCTGTTTGCTCCTGGGCTCATTTTATCAACTAAAGTTTGGCAAAGGTTAGTACATTATTCAAACTTGTGCCTTTATTGATCAGAGCATTGCTTTCCTTCTGAGGATTTTGATAAATTAAATGGAGTTTCTCATAAATAAAGATTTATATTTCCTTTCCATATCCTGTGAAGTCTGTGCAATGAGCTAGTATCCTCACTCCACCCTACTTCTGCATGTTTATACAATGGAACATCTTCAAATGCATGGCTACAAATGAAACAATTCTTTGTAACCTATAAGTAGCTTCTAAGCTACTTCAAAATTTTACGTATTCCTGCAGGCTTTTGATTGATGTCAACTGGTTGTGATTTTAATCAATATTAATTGGAAAATTTTAATTCAGCTGAACTAAACTGGTTTTCAGAAGATACCAGATATCTCAGAACATTAATTTAAGCTTATTGATAAACTCAGTTAATGTCAAGCCATAATTAAAGTCAACAAAAATATTCTTTTACTTTTATGTTGTACAATTTTGCAGTGTTGTTTTGGACAATGTGTGTCAAAACTGCAGCCTTTGGCCAATTATGTAATTTTCATGTAAATGCATCTGCTTTCAAGTTTTTCTAATATTATCCTGAAGAAATGGGATTGCTTCTTGACAACATGTAACGTGGTTGATAAGTTACGACTTCATTATTTCTGTTAAAGCAATTGAAGAGTCAGACAACATATACCATTTTCCATGTTTCTAAGAAACATTTGTCCCTATCTTAGTCTGGGAAGCAAGATTGTTTTGAGATTAAGGCATTCTTTTAAATAGTAATATGAATCGCTGGCAATACAGTTGGTCAAAAACAATGATTGAATAAATTTTAAATTATGGTAAATCTCAGTTATCTGATATTACAGTTTGACATAAATACTTGTTGAAATATTGTAGCTCGGACAGGTGTCTTTGTTTAGGCAAGGTGTCATGCAAGCAAAGGACACATGGATTAATGTTTCTCCAAGTCATTTAAATTTTTCCTAACTCTAACTTAGGAAAATGTGATTAATTAATCTGATTAGTGTCATTTAAATATTTTCCAAGTTTAAACTCAGGGAATGACAATAATTAATCATTTTTAGTTAACCTTCCGTTTGGAGCTTCTTTGATCTTATCCAAAAAGTCAAAGTTAGTTTCAGATTAGATCATAGCCATTGATTTAAGAAGTTGGAGATCTAATCTCCACCGTTGAATCAACGAGCCGGAGATTTAAAAGGAGAAGGGGTGGCTTGAGGAGAGACACACTTGACACCGAGGGTTTTCAATTGCAGTTTGCAGATCGAAGGTGAGGAGGATTGTTGGAAGAGTTAGCAGGCTGAGAGGGAGACAAGAAGGTGGCCAACCTTCATTTMTAGCCAACCCGTGAGACGGGGCGAGAGAGAGGTCGAGTCCCTTTGTGCTAGCGCCGTGAGGGCCRAGATTGGTGCAGAGGCCGTGTGAAGGGTGTAGGGGGCCGAATTTGGGGCAGCYGTTGAAGTCGTGAGGGAGAGGAGGCAAGGACGAACCTCTCCAGCCCAGACCGAGCCAGATCGTGGGGGTCGCGAGCTCCCTCAGCCGCATCTACAACCACATCACCAATAGATAGCAAAGYCGTGAGGTAGGAGGCTGTCTCTCAGAGCCATAGGCATAGGCTCAGAACCGCTCATATCTAAGCAAAAATTCTTTCTGGATTGTATTGCCAGGTTTGGCACTACTATATACATTTTTTGGATTTGCCGAAGCTGATAATAAAACCCTCGTTTGTTGGTTTTCCCTGGAGTTGGGGTTTCCAGGGTATTTCTTGTGTTTGAAAATAGTATGATTGGTTTCTATAATTTTCGCTGTGCATTGCAAGGTTAAAATGCTAAGTTATATTTTTGTTTTATAGATCATAATTTAGAATTTGTTGTCGATCTTGTTCTGGGCATAACAATTTATTGTATTCCGAAATTAGTTTGCCGAGCATAAAGAAACTTAACATGGTATCAGAGCCTTGCCTCTGAAAAGGAAGCCAAGGGTTTTCACAGGAATTTTCAGCTAGCAGTATTCTTCAGATCCAAGAGGTTGTGACAACAGGGTTTCAGAGAAATGTCAATCTCAGGTATCAGATTTGAAGATAGGTTAGATGGTGCATCTAACTTTGGCATCTGGAAGGAGCGTATATTGTTGTCATTAGAGGAGTACGGGCTCAAGGAATTTGCAGAGAAGACTATTGCAGTTCCAACTGATGCACAACAAGTTGAAGCTCACAAGAAGAATGATGCCAAGGCAAGGTGTATCATCCTGGATGGGGTTAAGGACCATATTGTCCCTCACCTCTCAGGATTGGATACAACCAGGTAGATGTGGGAAGCCATCATTAAACTATACTAGAATTCAAACCTCAACATAAAGATGGTTTTGAAGGAGAAACTTTGAAATACCAAAATGGGAAAGGGGGAAAGTGTATCCTCCTACCTCACCAAACTCAGGAAAGTAAAGAATGAATCGACAACTGTTGAAGAAACTGTAGATGGCACTGAACTTGTGAGGATAGTCGTGAATGGCTTCTCCAAGTCGTGGGTTGTCTTTGTGAGAGGCATTATTGCTAGAGAAAACACTCCAGACTGGGATGTCTTTGTGAGGCATTGTTGCTAGAGAAAACACTCCAGACTGGGATCGGTTTATTAGTTTTGTAGCTCGGTAGGTGTCTCAGCATGTGCCTAAGTGTCCTAGGCATGTTGATGGACACATTAAATACCCAGATCAACTTTATTTATTTTATCCTAAGTTTTAACTTAGGAAAAATTAAAAAGTCACTTAAATGACTTTTTTCTCAAATTTATGAAAAAATCACTTTTCAGAAATTAATAATTCACAAAAGTGTATTTCTCGAGGCTTCTAGAAGTCTATTGAAAAAAGTGAATTAGAGAGATAAATAGAAGGGTTGAGGGTGAGATGGACACACATTCTCATTTGTGAGAAGAGGAAGAGGGTGCTTGGGCAAGAGAAGGAGAGGGCAAACAACTGAGAAGGAGGGCGAGTTCTGGGCCAGACTTGGGCAGCCAGTGGAGGCCGAACCAGGGTCATACTGGGCAACAAAGAGAGGTCGAACACATGCCACATACAACGGATTTCAGGGGGCCGATTTTTCAGGGCCGAAAAAGAAGGGCTGAAAAAGCAAGCTAAGCTTGCTAGGCTATTTTTGTCGAGCGAGTGAGGAAACTTGCTGAGGATTTTTTTGATTTTTTGCTGCTGTAAATTCTCTTGAAAGCCCATAATAGAATCCCCTCTTTGTTGGTTTTCCCCACATTGGGGTTTCCAAGGTATTTCTGGTGTTGTCCATTTTATGTGTTTTGTTTTCTGTATGTGCTTCTGCTGCTATTTTGGTTAAATAACTCGGCTGTAATATTTATGCATAATTTTCCGAGTTTATATAAACATTGATAAAATTCTGGTTAGATAAAATTATTGGCATAATATTCTGGTTAGATAAAATTATTGGCATAATATTCTCGTTGCTGAGTTATAGGAAATTAACATGGTATCAGAGCTCAGCCTCTGAGTACAGAAGGATCCAAAGATACTTTGCTGTGTAGACCACGAAGTGAATCAACAAAGGAGGACGTGTGACCAAAAGTGTGTGGGACAATGTTGCCAGAAGCAGGAGCGTTTTAGGAAGCGGGAGTGTCGGAAGCGTCATTTTCCAAAAATTCTCAGAAGCAAAGCGTCTGCTATATATATATAATTTTTTTATATATATTGCATTTATATTCAAAAAAATATGTAGAAAGACAAATTAGCTGCAAAATATATGAAAACATGCATATTTGTACATCAATATAGATATTAATGGCATCCATACTACATAGTTCATCAATGATTAATCATTCGAGCATCAACCATCTAGATTCTAACATGATCATAAACCATAAACTTATGAAATAAAATCATATATCCAAAAACTATCAAAAAAAACATGAGTCATGACCAAATAGTTATGTTTACAAAATAGGCCATCTACACTGAAGTTACTATGAAGACCGAAAGGTCCAAAACAATAAAGTTTAAAGTTTAAAGATTAAACTGAGGTCTCAGCTAGTTGCCAAATACTATGAATCTATCATCTATATACTATGACATATAAAGTAATGAAAAAGGAGAATCATCAAATTGTAAATAACTATCAGGTCCTCCTTCCACCACCGCGGGTACTGCGTGGGCCTCCACGTGGTGGTAGTGCAAAAGTAGATGCAAGCGGCTGGGACGGAGCTGAAGATGAAGCCCCTACTGTTGTAGTTGGAATCCTGGACATGGGGACCCTGGCACTAGATGGGGGTGGCATCTCAACATGATCATCATCGTCCAAAAGAACACCCTCCAATTGCTCTAAAAGCAATACTCCATCCTCCAAATTATCCTTCTTCGGATTGTTGTCCCAACGCCTCAAGTTTTGATCCATCTGTGCCTCCTCACAGTAATGGGACAACAATTGCAAGTTGTAATGAACATAAACCAAACTCTCTGCCCTACTTACATTCAATTTGTTCCTTTTAATGCTATGGATGAAACTGTAGGTGCTCCAACATCTCTCTGCAGAAGAAGTGTTCACCACCTGTGAAAGCACCCGTGTTACCAAACGTTGTAGCTGTGGGGTAGTACCGCCATGCATGTTCTACCACTCAAGA
>SNQJ01S0007304.1:93552-117091 GCA_010110895.2 Picea sitchensis | reverse complement strand
CTTGACTTTCCCCCCCTTCAGTGTGAGACTATGACCTAGTGGGGGTGCCCAGGCCACTGAGTCTCCTCCTCACCTCTCTAAGAGGTGGGGGACATTACAGTGGGATAGGGTAGTTGTCTTTATCAGACGCTTTATTAAGGTTTCGAAAATCGACGCAAAGTCGTATTTCCCCACTTTTCTTCCGGACAGGGACAAGGTTAGAAACCCATTGAGTGTGCCTAACTGGGAAAATTATCTTAGCATTTAGGAGTTTATTCAATTCTTTTTTGAGGGTTGGTTCGAGCTTAGGGTGCATTTTTCTTAATTTTTGTTGAAAGGGTAAGGTTTGGGGTTTCATAGGAATGACGTTTTGTATGATATTAGGGTAAAAAGTTTTAAGGTCATCATACGTCCACGCAAAAAAATCTTTAAATTCTTTAAACAATTTAATAAATGCGGCTTTTTCTTGTTCAGAACACCCCACCCCTAAAATAATGCACTGTGGATTGTCATTAGTTCCTAAGTTTACTTTTTCATATGATAACCAGGAACTATTGGTTTTACAGTTGACTGATTTTTTGAATTTATCTTGAAGATTGTAAAACTTCTTTAATCTAATTACAGATTTAGGGATCGAATTTACCATATCCGATGAAGATTCGGGAGTTCTCGGATCTGGTATTACCGTGAAATCGTGCAAACTGTCATCATGAGTGAATTCATCAATCACCGCACCTTGGAAGGTTTCTTCCATATGCAGGAAGCTAATGATCTGTTGATCGTCGTCGAAGACTCTCCAGTTCGTGATGTTGCCGGGAACTGATGGCTTGAAGAACAATTCGATGGAGAAAGCATTTGGGGACAAGCTTTCTGCAGGAAAGAGTTTGGAAGCTATGTTAGCTAATAGATCAGCTTCAGAGTTATTCAATATAGGAATAGAATTTATATTGAAAGAAGAAAACTTATTCATTAAATTCCATACCTCGGATTGGTAGCTTTTAAGATGCGGAGATAGACAGTGGATAGAATCTGTTACCTGTCTAACCACGATTTCGGAATCGCCAAAGACAACCAAGTTTTGAATGTTCATGTCTAAAGATTTTCTGAGACCTTGCAGTAAAGCCTCATATTCTGTTGTGTTATTAGTACATTCAAATTCTAGCCTACATGCAATCAAGGTTTTGTTACCTGCTAGATCAATAATAACACAGCCTGCACCTGCTCCTTTGGACTTTGACCCGTCAAAATAAAGAGACCAAATTTGATTTTTATCGAGTGCATGAGACCATTTTGTAGAGGCTGTTGGCTGCACATACTCTACAATCTCAGATTGTTGTTCTGTATTGGTGATAGCTGAAGTCTCAGTGATGAAATTTCCGAAAAAGGTTTCCATCCATTGTATTTTGGGTGAATCAGCAGAAGGTGTAAATGGTTCGTTGGGATCATTCAAATCTGTGACTGTGAGCTTTAGGTAGCGTTCATGATTTACTTTGATCTTGTTGGGCTTGCCATTGTCGGGAAGCCACAGGTGAGACCAATCTGTTGCGAAATAACCGTGTAGTTGCTTCGACAAGTCCCTGCTTAAAAACAAACCATATACTTCTGGAATATCCACAACAATAATATCAATGACTTGATGAAATTTGGAGTTAAATGATAATCTTATAAGCACATTTCTTAATTCTCCTATGACCTTAACACTAGTTCTATCAAGTTGTATGATTTTTAAAGTGGATGGTTCAAATTCAGCATTAATCTTCTGACATACAAATCATGGAATCGCATTGGATGACACTCCTGAGTCTACCATACAATTGTGCATGTTCTTATTAAAGAGTTCGAAAGTTAGCAAAAATGGAGGTACATTTTTGCGAGTACTATGTGTGGAAGCTTGTGGCTTTTTACTCGTAGTTTCTAAAGCTAATTTATCTACATTTGTTACATTATTTACAGGAAGGCTTCCTTTATCGTGAGGATCAGGATTATTCTTGGCGGAAGTCTTCTAAGGAACTTGTTTTGTGCAACCTTGTTACTGCTTGAATTACCATTTTTCCTATTCTCTACATTATTCTGTAACAGTTTTTGTAGCAAAAACAAAAATTTTAGTAACTCATAAACATAAATGTTAGCCCTTAACTTCTTTAGATCTTCAATTAAATCATAATCTAAGTTGGGGTTTACATGACTCTGTTTAGTTTCATCCAGTTTAGATTGCTTTGGGGGCAAAGTCGTAGTGTCTTCGGAAGAAGGTTTGTTTGTTGTCTTACTCCTGGTATTATAGGGATGTACTGCCTTGAAGTTAGCCTGAAAAATACTATCCGAGAAGTGTCCAAAAATGTTCGGAGAAGATTCTTCTTCTTGAAATGTCTCTTGTTCAACAACCTCCTCAGAAACTTCAAGAGGCATCAAGTTATCCTGGGCTTCTAGAATTGTTTGAAGGGCGAATTGCAGACTTTCTAGATTTAAGCCCTCAGTATTTGGATTAGGTCGGTTGGTGGGAAAAGGCTTTCTGAATGGGGGTTTGTAGGGCCCTTTTCTCAAAGAAGCTTCTTCGGTCGTCCTTTTCAAATGTATAACTTGATTTGACAGTTTTTGAATGAATTTAGTTAAGTTTTCCAAATCTGAGCTTTAAGGTTGTGTTTTATTTTGAGCAGGTCTAGGGAGAATTTCGATCTTCTTTTTGGAAGATGAACTAGTCTCTGTTTCGTTGCTAGTAGTTTCCTTTAAACTAAGGATGTCTTTTTCAATTTGGCTGGCCTCTTCAAAGGCTTCTAACAACGTGGATTTCTTAGATCGTTTTACCCAAATGGCTATACTTTGATGTAAGGCTTTATTATAGTATGCTATGATAAGATTCTTAGCGAGCATTAAGTCCATAGGGATTCGATTTTTTAGTGTTAAGAATCTTTGATTAAAGTCTTTAATTTTTTCTTTTGGGTTCACTTTTAAGCTAGAAAGCTCCATGACTAGAAATTTCGGGGACTTATCGTCACCGAACTTCTCAAGAAAGCAAGATTCAAACTTCTCTCATGACACGATGGTATGGGGTTGTTGGGCGAAGTACCAAGTAGAGGCATTTCCCTCGAAAGTATAGGGGAACAACCTACAAACTACGTCCTCATGCTCGACATTATGGATTCTAATGGCTAACATAAACTTTTTAATTTGGTCTTCAGCGATCTATTTAGAGTCGAGGTCAAACTTGGGAAGCCACTTCTCCGGATGTTTGGGTAAGGGGTGCTGAGGACCGGGTACGGCTACAGCATCCTGTTCGAGCCAGGGTCTGGTAGGATTGTTCTGGTTGGCCATTGGTGTAGGTGGTGTGGAAGGCTGAGAAGGGGAAATGCCTTCGTCATAAGAATCTTCTCCAGAATAAGAGGGAGATGATGTAGGTGGTGAGGGTGGTATTCCAGATCCTCCTGCAGTAGGAGTGAGGATTGGATCTGTAGTGTTCAAAGTAAGGTTAGTGCCTCCAAGATGTTCTCTAATATCATAGAAATATAAATGTTGGTACAAAGGTCTATTTGGTTGCGTCAAACGGGTGAAGGCACTATGTGTTCTTAAGAGAGATTGGCAGACAATCTCTTTTACGTCACCACCTGTACGATTTGGGGTTACTGGTTCAACCATGATCCGTAGATCGTCGTTTGATGTGGTTGCTGTTTGAGGGACGATGTTATCATCTAAATGACTTCTTGTCACTATAGCTAAGCGGTTAGGTGGAGGAGGAGTCTTACGACCACCTCGTGCCATTAATAAGTTTCAGGTCCTCCTTCTAGCACCATTTGTTGATGGGTGAAAATGAACGCTCGCCAACTGGAAGAGTGGATCCGGTCCGGGGTTGTCTAAATAACCCAATCCGTTTGGGATGATCCACCCTGACGGGTTTAGCAGCTCCATTGGCCGATCTAAGTCCTAGGAAAACAAAAGAAACTAACTAAAGGAACTAATCTAAATGAAAACAACAATTAAAGCAAACTAATAAACAAATCTGAAATAAATATATACAATCTAATATTATACAACAATAATCTTGTGAAATTAATTATCAGCTATCAACACAATTAAATCTTCATCACAAATGTACAAGCATTTACAGATTACAGATTTTAAATGAAAACCTGCAAAAATCATTTGTAAGTTGTCCTATGACAGCAAAACTATTGTTTATTTTTATTTTTATATCTTTTATGTGAAAGAAGAGAAATAAACAAAACTAACTAAGCTGAGTAATTAACATAATAATCCTAACTGTAAATCTGAACTATATATATATCTATCTAAAATACTTAAATAACACTTAATATACTAACCTGTAATAACGCTTTCCAATTTATCCCGTGGAAAGTATTCAATTCAGTTGTTCGATGGGAGGAAACCCGCACCAGATTCTTCACAGTCTTCTTGTAAACAAGAATCAACAGTTCTCTTTTGAACATAAACAATGGAACAAACAAGACATAAAACTGACAACAATCTTATGATTTACAAATCATCACAATTAGATAAAACTCTGTGTGAAGATCTGTACAAAATAGTTCATTTAATGAGGAAGATAAACCTTTAATCATTCAATTGAAACATAGTAATTGTTGTGCTAAAACTGAGATAAATAAGACATGGACATAATTTAAATCAAAACGCATTAACCTGCAATAAGCCTTGATATCTAAAGTAGTCAATGACTCAATCACAAATTAAAATGCACAAAACCTGAACGAAAGTGTGATAGATTGAAAGCTAAAGCTGTTACAAAAGATCAACTTCCATTCGAGTCTGTATCATCAAAAATCCATAGTCTTGTTCTCCCAACAGTGATGATGGGTTCATTACAAAAAATAACAAGTATTTAAAGGGTAAAACATCCCTGTGGGAATTATCAAAGCAGTTTACAAAAAATCTGGGAATAATCTCCCAAGTCCCTATTTTTTGCCTATGACTAACAACTGAAAACTATATCTAAACTTCTACAGCATGTCCAATTTGTCAATGAAATTCATAGGTACCTGTAGGTAGACAAAAATACACAAGTTTAGATAATGTTTTATTGATAAAATTAACAAAAATCTAAATTTTAAGACTAGCTACATAATCTTGCGATTCTGTAGCTGGTCTAATTTGAAAACAAAATTGTTTTAAAATCAATCCAAAACTTAACAGAATTATATTCGAACTATTAAACCAAACCTTTCATTACTAATTCCAAACAGAGTGAATCATTCATGCCACACTAAACCAAAACTTGTATGCAAATTGAAATAAACAAAATCGTGGTTTCTTAACTGAACGGTGACAGGGATATATGCAAAATGTCAAACATTTGTTATTACCAATTTCAGAGTAGACATAATCATTTTTTTTTTAAATTAAAACCAACAGAGTCGTTTTTGCAAATCAATAGATTACATCATATTTATAAAACCAATCTATGATATTGATGCATTGCATACATAAAATACCATGTTAATTCAAGCATACATAATCGTCTCAAAATCAAACCGAAAGAAATGAATCAAACTATCGTAGAGCCAACACAATCAATATGCTAATGCAAAATCGTATCAATCAAAACATAACTGTGTCCGATTTTAGAAACCAGATCTTCTGAACAGATCGAATGCAATCATAATCCAAAATGAAAATAATCATTCAAAACAGAACATAGTCATTTCTTGAATCTAATCGAACATAACTAAACGAAAGTAAACCCAATACTAATTCAAACCAATTCATAAAACAAATTCAATGTTGAAAAACATACCTGGGCAGTAAGAAAATGATTCGATCATGATAAATTTGAATTGACAAAGGCCGTTGTTGCCTCAACTTTTCTGAAGACAATTGAACCGGTAGTTTTTTGTTTTTTCTCGTTGGCTTGTAGCCTATCATTCTCCTTTGACAACACTGTAACTCGTTCCTCTAATGATTTGATATTAGATTGCAACAGGGGAACATCGGTGTAATAACGTTCAAGCCAGGAATTACATTGAGTGCAAGGTGGTTGATTTGGCATCACAGGCGAGGGTTCTTTCAAGTTACCAGGGGTTTGACTGTGAAGCCTAATTCCCGGGAATTTAGGATCATTCTTGAGGCACGGAGGTAAATTGGAAACATAGTCATAGGGTTCCATAGAGCATAAGCCATGAGAATAGGGATATTCCTCAGTCAAGAAACTTTCAATTTCAGAGTCCGTGTCCTCGCTCAGCACTATAGTATTATGGTCAACGTTTTTCTTGGGTTTGTTCCTAGCACATCTGGATATCCATCATGCATTTTTCTTCCCCTTACTCTTGACACCAGTATCACCCTTACCTTTCTTTCGCACAGGCTTCTTAGAGGTCTTAGTATCGTCTTTAGCACACAGGTCGGCCATGGTATCGGGTAGGTCAAGGTCAGGGCAATTCGAGGGTTTGACAGGGGGTAGAAGGATATGAAGTGGCACGACTTGTCCAACCAGAGTTTCAACAACCACAACCTTGTCGACTTGAGAATACTCGGGAGTGGCAAAGCCATTCCTTGATAGGAAGGCTTGCCAACTATCACCACTAAGGCTCAAATGGTGGACGATAATGAGTTTGATCAAGCAGTGATGGAAAAGGCTGCTATCAGCCTTCTCACGCTTGAATCGTTTGGAAATTTTGTAAAGACTACGTAAGAGATAATGTGGCATATTCAGAGGGTAGTCTATAAAATTCATCAACAACCGAAGATGATACAGAAATACCAAGCCATAATGACCTTCGCGGGTCACAAACTGCTTAACAATTTCCAATAGGTCATGCCACCTGGGTTTGAGGGCAGCGACAGGCATACCTCTATCACAAGTCACAATCTTCCTTGATGCGAATGGGAGCGGCCACGACACCTCGTCTACTTTGGAGTTTTTGAACCACCTTTTCCCTGTAGCTGGTAGTCCTGTAGCTGAACTGAGGAAGTCCTCATTTAGCTCGAGTTGTATGTCTCCGACCTTAGCCCTGTAACCGTCGAAGGTGAGGGCGAATTGTTGGGCAACCAAAAGGTTAAAACGCTCAAATCTATGGATAAACACCAGCCACCCACTATTTTCCAAATCTTCATGGGAAATATCGAAAAACAAGAGTGTTTGGATGCCATTAGGCTCTATATGCACCATAGGTTCCATAGGCAAGGGCACACAGTGAGCTGGGTAACAGGTAAGGGTTTTGACAGGGTAAATGCAGGATCAAATAGCTCACAGACTTCCCTGAAACCAACAGAGGTAACCTAGGATAGAGGGCAGGCATTAATGCCAAAGTGTGTGGGGGTGGTGGAAATAGATCAGCCCATGCAAAACAGTCATATCCAACTGTACAATCGACGATGCATATGGTGATTCAAATCACTATTGCAATGTCAATAAAACAACCATTGAAAACTATGATGAATCGACCCGTGTATTTGCACAAGCATTAGTATTTGCATGGTTTTAAAATCGAAACAATGTTTCAAAATCAACACCAAGGGTTCGATCATAAAAAATACATGTTGTATGAAATGATTGCACCAAGGGTCTAACCACAATGTCAATATGTTTTCATGAAACCAATGTGCCAGGGAATTTGATCAAATTGCATCAAACCACCATTAAATCAACGATTCAATCACAATCATTAGAATATCTTCATAGTCTCATAAAGATTGAAATCATATTAACAACCAAAAAAAATGCCAAATGAGTAAAGGTTTTGGTGTCTTGTCAACTGTGCGATATATAATTAAATTGGAAATGCAATGAACACATAGACAAGAGTGACCATAATAATCCAGTGACGATTTTAATGCCATTGACGTGACTTCGAAATCAAAGTTTTCACGCTTGTAGTCGTGAAAACGAGAACAAAAGGCAGGTGTGCAAATGCGCAAAATAATAGTGTTGTTTTATTCCAAAGATTGCGATTAAATCAAGGGTTCCAAAACACTTGGGTAGGAAGCTTATAGAGATAGGATAAAAAGCAAAATGGCTGCCAACAATGGTGACACACTGGTAGAAGCAGTCATCTCTGCCAAAAGAACAAATTCAAATTATGATAATGAGAAAAATTCTAACTCAAAAACAACAACCAGAAAGTTGTTTAAATATCATTGTTAATCAAATATTCCAGTAGTGCTTAAAGGATGAAAACTGATAACAGTCTTAAGACAAGAAAGCCCCGATATTAAATATAAAATCCCCAATACTGTTGACAGAGCCACTGTTGCCAGCAGGCGTCCATAGCCTCGGTAGGGTTGCCATTTAACCCACTTTGATATATGTATCCTACCAAGAAGTTCCAGATCAGAATAGAGGACATTTTAAGGTCAAGAGATTTCATACTTATGAATTTTCATATACCCGACATTGCTTCGCTTCCAGCGGGCCTATTCAGTACCCCAACGAAGTTGTCTTAGCATCATGCATGCATTTACCTGCTGCCAACAAACCTGTTCAACATCCCGGCGGGTTTATAAGCACTTCCCATAGTTCTTTTATGTTTTAAATTTTTAAAGATATATGATTGGGCGGGGTGACACTGAAAATTATGGTATTTTAAACATATTTTTACAGACCTTAACATAATTTTTTAGAACTGTCCTTCATTAAGATCCAGAGATGGTTTATTTATAGAACCAACCTTCTAAGGTAGGGAGACATCTTCTGAGTTATTCTCTTAAGGAACAGGGATAGCGTAAAAAGATAATGGATGATCGTGACAAGCTTTACTCACAGATCGAAATCAGTTAACTTCTTTCAAACAATACTCCTTGTTCAACACAAATGTAAATTTCAGAAGTATATAATTGATGTTTAGACAATTTTTCAGCAATCATTTCAGTGAAAGAATTTTCTGTTTTCTTTGTCTGAACAGTTCAAAATGCAGGTATGTGTATTTCCAAAAATAAAAACTGATAAGTACAAGGGGAAAAATCAAAACCAAAACAGTAGAAGAAAAGAAAAAAGAAAAATATTTACATAGTATACAGGGTCGTCATCAAGCGAAATATCTTTTCAGAGTTTGGCCATTCACCGGATAGGTGTCAGACTGTCCCTCTAGGTTCTGTAAATGGAAAGAGCTAGGACCCAATTTCTCAACAATTGAAAATGGTCCAAGCCATAAGTAATGAAATTTCGTGTGCTCTCCCTTTCCCTCATGCGGTTTGTCCCATTTCAAGACAAGGTCATCGACTTCAAAGTTCCTATCAGAGGCAGAGTTAGAATCAAACCAACTTTTGACCACTAGTTGATGCTGATCTAACTTACGTTTAGCTTGAGCTCTTACCTCTTCTAGTTTCATCAAAACATTAATTTGGTTTTCTAAAGGGGGACAGTCTTCTTCTTGTATTTTTTGTGATAGCTATAGTGAGGGAAGAAGAATGTGTGGTGGAAGAATTGCTTCTCTTCCATAGACGATAAAAAAGGGAGAGTTACCTACAACAGTTTTCAGTGTTACCCTATCAACGCATATTGCATTTAACAGTGCATTGTGCCAGTTTTTGTGATTTTCAGTTATTGTTCTCTTTATAATTTTAATCAAATTCTTATTTGTTGATTCTGCCAATCCATTGCCCTGAGAGTAATAGCTGGAAGAATACCTCAATTTAATTCCTTTTTCTAGAGCGAACTCGCTCATCTCAAAAGAAGAAAAATAAGAAGCGTTATCGAATACTAAATAGATAAGGATACCAAAACGAGTAATAATGTTTGAATTTAAAAAGGCAATTACCTTACTGGTATTCACAGTTCTTAATTCGGCAGCTTCAGACCACCTGGTGAAGTAATCTATGGTTGTTATGATAAACGTATGTTGCTTTGAGGATGGAGGATTGATCGGGCCTATAATATCAAGGCCCCACTGCTGAAAAGGGGAGTCTACTGAGACGGGATGCAAAGGAAAGGCTGGTTTCTGTATGCGCCCAGATGTTTTTTGACAAATAATACACTTACGACACAAGGCATGGGCGTCTCTAAAAAGTTTGGGCCAGTAATAACCGGCTCTCAAAATTTTATGGGCATTGGTGTCACCACCAAAATTCCCACCAGCTTCTCCTGCATGCAACTCTAGTAAGACTTTTTCTGCTTCATCTTTCTCAAGACAGCGCATTAGTAGTCCATCAAAATTTTGATGAAAAAGAATACCATTAACCAAATGAAATGAGGTAGATTTTAATCTTAACGGTCTTCTTTTATTGGGATCCAGGTGATGGGGGGCTGACCCATGTTCAAGACAAAATTTTATATTGTCATACCATGGACTGACAGAGTTTTGTGCACAGCATATTGCATTTTGATTGTGTTGTCCTAGGTTTGACCTATCATTTTCTTCTTGCTGTCCTGCTGTTGAATCAGCCACTAACTTGCATAACCCTTGGCCTCTTACTATTTGAGCTAGGGTAATTTCTATATCATACTCCTGTAAGGAGGTAACCCAGTTCGCCCTCTTTTCGCCTAATTCTTTCTGCACTAACAGGTTCCTGACGGCTGGGTAAGGAACAATAATTTTCATTCTAGATTTCAAAAGATAAGACCGGAAGTGTTTGACTGCTTTGAAAACAACATAGGCTTGTTGATCTACCGGTGGGTAATTAAGTTCCACGCCTTTGAAAGAAGATCTCATAAAGGCAATGGGTACTTCATTGTTTTCGGCGTTCTTTTGAGTTAGGACAACAGCGTAGGAGCAGTCAGAAGAAAAAGTGTAGAGCATGAAGTCTTGCGAAAAGTCAGGGATCATGAGAGAAGGAGCGTCTATTATGGCCTTTTTTATTGAATTAAAAGCCTGATTTTCTACAGGTCCCTAATGATATTGTACGTCTTTCTTAATTAAATTCTGTAAAGGTCTGACCATTTCAGAGAAACTGGGGACGAATCTCTTGACAAAGTTTATCTGGCCTAAGAAAGACTGCATAGAATTTTTGGAGGAGGGAGGGGGAAGTTTCGAGATGACTTGTGTCCTTTCAGGGTTGATAATCATCCCTTTTCTTGACACAATGAATCCTAAGAGTTTACCTTGTTCTACCGTGAAAATCCATTTTTTAGGATTTAAGGAAATGTCGTATTTACGACATCGCTGTAGAACGACTCTTAAATGAGCTAGATGATCATTTTTGTTTTTGGAAAATACAATAACATCATCTAAGTAAACTACGACAGACTGATTGATTAAGCCTTGGAAAGAAATGCCCATCTCTCTCTGGAAAGTGGCACTGGCATTAATCAATCGAAAGGGCATTTTTCAATAAGCGTAGGTGCCCCATGGAGTGCAGAAGGTAGTTTTAAGTTGGTCTGGAGGAGACATCAGGACTTGGTTGTACCCTGAGAAACCATCCAATAAGGATAGCCTCTCGGAACCAGATAACTATTGAAGGATCTGTTCCATGGGTGGGATAGGGTAGTTTTCTTTATCAGACGCTCTATTAAGGTTTCGGAAATCGACGCAAAGTCGGATTTCCCCACTTTTCTTTCGGACAGGGACAAGGTTAGAAACCCATTGAGTGTGCCTAGCTGGGAAAATTATCTTAGCATTTAGGAGTTTATTCAATTCTTTTTTAACGGTCGGTTCGAGATTAGGGTGCACTTTTCTTATTTTTTGTTGAAAGGGTAAGGTTTGGGGTTTCATAGGAATGACGTGTTGTATGATATTAGGGTAAAAATTTTTAAGGTCATCATACGTCCACGCAAAAAAAATCTTTAAATTCTTTAAACAATTTAATAAATGGGACTTTTTCTTGTTCAGAACACCCCACCCCTAAATTAATGCACTCTGGATTGTCATTAGTTCCTAAGTTTACTTTTTCATATGATAACGAGAAACTATTAGTTTTACAGTTGACCGATTTTTTGAATTTATCTTGAAGATCGTAAAACTTCTCTAATCTAATTACAAATTTAGGGATCAAATTTACCCTGTCCGATGAAGATTCAGGAGTTCTCGGATCTGGTATTACCATGAAATCGCGCAAATTGTCGTCATGAGTGCATTCGTCAATCATTGCACCTTGGAAGGTTTCTTCCATATGCAGGAAGCTAATGATCTATTGATCGTTGTTGAAGACTCTCCAGTTCGTGATGTTGTCGGGAACGGATGGCTTGAACAACAGTTCGATGGAGAAAGAATTTGGGGACAAGCTTTCTACAGAAAAGAGTTTGGAAGCTATGCTAGCTAATAGATCAGCTTCAGAGTTATTCAATCTAGGAATAGAATTTATATTGAAAGCAGAAAACTTATTCATTAAATTCCATACCTCGGATTGGTAGCTTTTAAGATGCGGAGACAAACAGTGGATAGAATCTGTTACCTTTCTAACCACGATTTTGGAATTGCCAAAGACAACCAAGTTTTGAATGTTCATGTCTAAAGCTTTTCTGAGACCTTGCAGTAAAGCCTCATATTCTGCTGTCTTATTAGTACATTCAAATTCTAGCCTACATGCAATCAAGGTTTTGTTACCTGCCATATCAATAATAACGCAGCCTGCACCTGCTCCTTCTTTGGACTTTGACCCATCAAAATAAAGAGACCAAATTTGATTTTTATCGGGTGCATGAGACCATTGTGTAGAGGTTGTCGGCTGCACATATGCTACAATCTCGGATTGTTGTTCTGGATTGGTGATAGCTGAAGTCTCGGTGATGAAATTTCCAAAAAAGGTATCCATCCCTTATATTTTGGGTGAATCAGCAGAAGGTGTAAATGGTTCATTGGGATCATTCAAATATGTGACTGTGAGATTTAGGTAGCGTTCACGATTTACTTTGATCTTGTTGGGCTTGCCGTTATTGGGAAGCCACAGGTGAGACCAATCTGTTGCGAAATAGCTGTGTAGTTGCTCCGACCAGTCCCTGCTTAAAAACAGACCATACACTTTTGGAATATCCACAACAATAATATCAATGACTTGATGAACTTTGGGGTTAAACGATAATCTTATAAGCACATTTCTTAATTAGCCTATGACCTTAACACTAGTTCAATCAAGCTGTATGATTTTTAAAGTGGATGGTTCAACTTTAGCATTAATCTTCTGACATACAGACCATGGCATCACATTGGATGATGCTCCTGAGTCTACCATACAATTGTGCACATTCTTATTAAAGATTTTGAAAGTTAACAAAAATAGAGGTACATTTTTGCGAGTACTAAGTGTGGAATCTTGTGGCTTTTTACTCGTAGTTTCTAAAGCTAATTTATCTACATTTGTTACATTATTTACAGGAAGGCTTCCTTTATCATGAGGATCAGGATTATTCTTGGTGGAAGTCTTCTGAGGAACTTTGTTTTGTGCAACCTTGTTACTGCTTGAATTACCATTTTTTCTATTCTCTGCAATATTCTGTAACATTTTTTGTAGCAAAAATAGAAATTTTAGTAACTCATAAACAGAAATGTTAGCCCTTAACTTATTTAGATCTTCAATTAAATCATAATCTAAGTTGGGGTTTACATGACTCTGTTTAGTCTCAGCCGGTTTAGATTGCTTTGGGGGAAAATTCATAGTGTCTTCAAAAGAAGGTTTGTTTGTTGTCTTACTCCTGGTATTATAGGGATGTACTGTCTCGAAGTTAGCCTGAAAAATACTATTCGAGAAGTGTCCAAAAATGTTCGGAGAAGATTCTTCTTCTTGAACTGTCTCTTGTTCAACAACCTCCTTAGAAACTTCAGGAGGCATCAAGTTATCCTGGGCTTCTAGAATTGTTTGAAGGGCGAATTGCAAACTTTCTAGATTTAAGCCCTTAGTATTTGGATTAGGTCAGTTGGTGGGAAAAGGATTTCTGAATGGGGGTTTGTAGGGCCCTTTGCTCAAAGAATCTTCTTCGGTTGTCCTTTTCAAATCTATAACTTGATTTGATAGTTTTTGAATGACTTTAGTTAAGTTTTCCAAATCCGAGCTTTCAGGTTGTGTTTTATTTTGAGCAAGTCTAGGGAGAATTTCGATCTTCTTTTTGGAAGATGAACTAGTCTTTGTTTCGTTGCTAGTAGTGTCCTTTAAACTAAGGATGTCTTTTTCAATTTGGCTGGCCTCTTCAAAGGCTTCTAACAACGTGGCTTTCTTAGATCGTTTTACCCAAATGGCTATACTTTGATGTAAGGCTTTAGTATAGTATGCTATGATAAGATTCTTAGCGGGCATTAAGTCCGTAGGGATTCATTTTTTTAGTGTTAAGAATCTTTGATTAAAGTCTTTAATTTTTTCTTTTGGGTTCACTTTTAAGCTAGAAATATCCATGACTAGAACTTCCGGGGACTTATCGTCACCGAACTTCTCAAGAAAGCAAGATTCGAACTTCTCCCATGACACGATGGTATGGGGTTGCTGGGCGAAGTACCAAGTAGAGGCATTGCCCTCGAAAGTATAGGGGAACAACCTACAAACTATGTCCTCATGCTCGACATTACGGAGTCTAATGGTTAACATAAACTTTTTAATGTGGTCTTCAACAATCTGTTTAGAGTCGGGATCAAACTTGGGAAGCCACTTCTCTGGATGTTTGGGTAAGGGGTGTTGAGGCCCGGGTACGGCTACAGCATCCTGGTCGAGCCAGGGTATGGCATGATTGTTCTGGTTGGCCATTGGTGTAGGCGGTGTGGAAGGATGAGAAGAGGAATTGCCTTCATCAGAAGAGTCTTCTCCAGAAGAAGAAGGAGATGATGGAGGTGGTGAGGGTGGTATTCTATATCCTCCTGCATCTTGAGTGAGGATTGGATCTGTAGGGTTCAAAGTAAGGTTAGTGCCTCCAAGCTGTTCTCTAATATTAGAGAAATCTAAATGTTGGTCCAAATGTCTATTTGGTTGCCTCAAATGAGTGAAGGCACTATGTGTTCTTAAGAGAGATTGGCGGACAATCTCTTGTACGTCACCACCTATAGGATTTGGGGTTACTGGTTCAACCATGATCTGTAGATCTTCGTTTGATGTGGTTGTTGTTTGAGGGACAATGTTATCATTTGAATGACTTCTTGTCAATATAGGTGAGCGGTTAGGTGGTGGAGGAGTCTTACGACCACCTCGTGCCATTAATAAGTTTCAGGCCCTCCTTCTAGCACCATTTGTTGACGGGCAAAAATGAACGCTCACCAACTGGAAGAGTGGATCTGGTCCAGGGTTATCTAAATAACCCAAGCCGTTTGGGATGATCCACCCTGATGGGTTTAGCGGCTCTGTTGGCCGATCTAAGTCCTAGGAAAACGAAAGAAACTAACTAAAGGAACTAATCTAAATGAAAACAACAATTAAAGCAAACTAATAAACAAATCTAAAATAAATATATACAATCTACTGTCTAATATTATACAACAATAATCTTGTGAAATTAATTATCAGCTATCAACACAATTAAATCTTAATAAAAAATGTACAAGCATTTACAGATTACAGATTTTAAATGAAAACCTACAAAAATCATTTGTAAGTTGTCCTATGACAGCAAAACTATTGTTTTTTTTTAACTTTTTATATCTTTTATGTGAAAGAAGAGAAATAAACAAAACTAACTAAGTTGAGTAATTAACATAATAATCCTAACTATAAATCTGAACTATATATATATCTATCTAAAATACTTAAATAACACTTAATATACTAACCTGTAATAATGTTTTCCAATTTGTCCTGTGCAAAGTATTCAATTCAGTTGTTCGATGGGAGGAAACCCACACCATATTCTTCATAGTATTCTCATAAACAAGAAGAAACAATGCTCTTTTGAACATAAACAACGGAACAAACAAGACATAAAACTAACAAAAATCTCATGATTTACAAATCATCACAATTAGATAAACCTCTGTGTGAAGATCTGTACAAAATAGTTCATTTAATGAGGAAGATAAACCTTTAATTATTCAATTGAAACATAGTAATTGTTGTGCTAAAACTGTGATAAATAAGACATGGACAGAATTTAAATCACAACGCATTAACTTGCAATAAGACTTGATATCTAAAGTAGTCAATGACTCAATCACAAATTAAAATGCACAAAACCTGAACGAAAGTGTGATAGATTGAAAGCTAAAGATGTTACAAAAGATCAACTTCCATTCGAGTCTGTATCATCAAAAATCCATAGTCTTTTTCTCCCAATAGTGATGATGGGTTCATTACAAAAAATAACAAGTATTTAAAGGCCACAGGGTAAAACATCCATGTGGGAATTATCAAAGCAGTTTACAAAAAATCTGGGAATAATCTCCCAAGTCCCTATTTTTTGCCTATGACTAACAACTGAAAACTATATCTAAACTACTACAGCATGTCCAATTTGTCAATGAAATTTGTAGGTACCTGTAAGTAGACAAAAATACACAAGTTTAGATAATGTTTTATTGATAAAATTAACAAAAATCTAAATTTTAAGACTAGCTACAGAATCTTGTGATTTTGTAGCTGGTCTAATTTGAAAACAGAATCGTTTTAAAATCAATCCAAAACTTAACAGAATTATATTCGAACTATTAAACCAAAGCTTTCATTACTAATTCCAAACAGAGCGAATCATTCATGCCACACTAAACCAAAACTTGTATGCAAATTGAAACAAACAAAATCGTGGTTTCTTAACCGAACGATGACAGGGATATATGAAAAATGTCAAACATTTGTTATTACCAATTCGGAGCAGACAGAATCGTTTTTTTTTTTTTAATTAAAACCAACAGAGTCGTTTTTGTGAATCAATATATTACATCATATTTATCAAACCAATCTCTGATATTGATGCATTGCATACATAAAATACCATGCTAATTCAAGCATACATAATCATCTCAAAATCAAACCGAAAGAAATGAATCGAACTATCTTAGAGCCGACACAATCAATATGCTAATGCAAAATCGTATCAATCAAAACATAACTGTGTCCAAGTTTAGAAACTAGATCTTCTGAACATATCGAATGCAATCATAATCCAAAACGAAAATAATCATTCAAAACAGAACAGAGTCGTTTCTTGAATCTAATCGAACATAACTAAATGAAAGCAAACCCAATACTAATTCAAACCAATTCATAAAACAAATTCGATGTTGAAATACATACCTGGGCAGTAAGAAAATGATTCGATCATGATAACTTTGAATTGACAAAGGTCGTTGCTACCTCAACGTTTCTGAAGACAGAACCGGTAGTTTTTTGTTTTTTCTCGTTGGCTTGTAGCGTGTCATTCTCCTTTGACAGCACTGTAACTCATTCCTCTAAGGATTTGATCTTAGATTGCAAGAGGGGAACATCGGTGTAATAGCGTTCAAACTAGGCATTGCATTGAGTGCAAGGTAGTTGATTTGGCATCACATGTGAGGTTTCTTTCAAGTTACCAGGGGTTTGACTATGAAGCCTAATTCCCGCGAATTTAGGATGGTTCTTGAGGCACGAAGGTAAATTGGAAACATAGTCATAGGGTTCCATAGAGAATAATCCATGAGAATAGGGATATTCCTCTGTCAATAAATGTTCAATTTCGGAGTCTGAGTCCTCGCTCAGCACTATAGGCTTATGGTCAACGTTTTTCTTGGGTTTATTCCTAGCACATTTGGATATCCATCATGCATTTTTCTTCCCCTTACTATTGACGCCAGTATCACCCTTACATTTCTTTCTCACAGGCTTCTTAGAGGTCTTAGTATCGTCTTTTGCACACAGGTCGGCCATGGTATTGGGTAGGTCAAGGTCGGGGCAATTCGAGGGTTTGACAGGGGGTAGAAGGATATGAAGTGGCACGACTGGTCCAACCAGAGTTTCAGAAACCACAACCTTGTCGAGTTGAACAGACTCGGGAGTAGAAAAGTCATTCCTTGATAGGAAGGCTTGCCAACTATCACCATTAAGGCTCAAATGGTGGACGATAATGAGTTTGATCAAGCAGTGATGGAAAAGGCTGCTATCAGCATTCTCACGCTTGAATCGTTTGGACATTTTGTAAAGACTACGTAAGAGATAATGTGGAATATTCAGAGGGTAGTCTATAAAATTCATCAACAACCGAAGATGATACAGAAATACCAAGCCATAATGACCTTCGCAGGTCACAAACTGCTTAACAATTGCCAATAGGTCATGCCACCTGGGTTTGAGAGTAGTGGCAGGCATACCTCTATCACAACTCACAATCTTCCTTGATGTGAATGGGAGTGGCCACAACACCTTGTCTACTTTGGAGTTTTTGAACCACCTTTGCCCTGTAGCTGGTAGTCCTGTAGCTGAACTGAGGAATTCCTCATTTATCTCAAGCTATATGTCTCCGACCTTATCCCTATAACCGTCGAAGGTGAGGGAGAATTGTTGGGAAACTGAAAGGTTAAAACCATCAAATCTCTGGATAAACACTAGCCAACCACTATTTTCCAAATCTTCATGGGCATTATCGAAAAGCAAGAGTGTTTGGTTGCCATTAGGCTCTATACGCACCACAGGTGCCATAGGCAAGGGAACACAGTGAGTCGGGTAATGGGAAAGGGTTTGGACAGGGTAAACACAGGATCAAATAGCTCACAGACTTCCCTGAAACCAACAGAGGTAACTCAGGATAGAGGGCAGGCATTAATGCCAAAGTGTCCGGGGGTGGTGGAAATAGATCAGCCCATGCAAAACAGTCATATCCAACTATACAATCGACGATGCATATGGTGATTCAAATCACTATTGCAATGTCAATAAAACAACCATTGAAAAATATGATGAATCGACCCGTGTATTTGCACAAGCATTATTATTTGCATGGTTTTAAAATCGAAACAATGTTTCGAAATCAACACCAAGGGTTCGATCATAACAAATACATGTTGTATGAAATGATTGCGCCAAGGGTCTAACCACATTGTCTATATGTTTTTATGAAACCAATGCGCCATGGAATTTGATCAAAGTGCATCAAACCACCATTAAATCAAAGATTCAATCACAATCATTAGAATATCATCACAGTCTCATAAATATTGAAATCATATTAACAACCAAAAAAAATGCCAAATGAGTAAAGGTTTTGGTGTCTTGTCAACTGTGCGATATATAATTAAATTGGAAATGCAATGAACACATAGACAAGAGTGACCATAATAATCCAGTGACGATTTTAATACCATTGATGTGACTTCAAAATCAAATTTTTCACGCTTGCAGTCGTGAAAACGAGAACAAAAGGCAGGTGTGCAAATGCGCAAAATAATAGTGTTGTTTTATTCCAAAGATTGCGATTAAATCAAGGGTTCCAAAACACTTGGGTAGGCAGCTTATAGAGATAGGATAAAAAGAGAAATGGCTGCCAACATGTGGATATGCCTCAAAATTTTAAACTAGATAGAAAATATTATATTTTCCTCAGGTTTGCTAATAAGAAACATCTTCTTGAACTCATGGATCTATTGTAGATATTGCTAATAGCTTGGCAAAGAAAAATATTTTTGGTTGCTTACATCTTGTCTGGTGATCTAATTATAAAAAAATAAGGATTTAGCGATGTTATATTTGTACATAAATTAACAACCATGTCCATCAGAAAGCACCACATAATGTAATGTATTTGGAGTTCCTTTATAGCACTACAAGGGGAATTTGGTGACGTCGCATGTTTTGAGACAACAAATGCCTGCCAAAAGTCCCATGTGCCACTATCTCAATGACTTCAAAGAAGTCAGTTGATAGAAAAATATGTTCAGTGGTTTTCCAAAGTATATTTTCATTCTTCACCAACTTGATGGGAAAGGTAATATACATGTTTGTAAACATTAATTTTGAAAATTTGCATGGATGGAAAGAATCATTTTCTGAAATTGAATAGAAAATAATACAGAAATATAATCCACTATGGGAGACACTGTAGAAGGTTATTTAGGTCTTTTCTAGATTTTATTTTCTGTCCTCAAAAAATGTTTGGCAGCTTGCTTCAAGCTGTTGGGATCAAAAGATACGCAGACACCAACATGGGCATTCTTTTCTAAGATAGATGATGGCTTCAAATAATGAAATAACGTCACCATGAAGGACCTAATATAAGTGAGTCAAAGAATATTGTACAAATATTTGGTTCAAGGGACCCAACAGGGAAACCTACAACAAAAATGTATGAAAGAAGAGATGACAATGGATTAACTGCTTAGTATGATGGGCAGTCGTGCATGACAAGGAGTTGAACTTGATGAGAGTAGAAACTGGGTGGCAATGATTTGTTACAACAAATTATGAACTTGTAATGCTAGGAAGTGATAGATTTATTCATGATCTAGAACAAGATGATGGCCTGGTGACTTTGGCATTACTTATGATCAACATGGATCAGTAAGGCTTGGTGTAGTGATTCATAATGATGTAGCTAACTTCGGCATTGAAGTGAGGGTGATTGGGAGATTAGTATTTATAGTTATAAGCAAGATAAATATGATCATTCAAGGAGCACTAATTAAATGCTAGAAAAAAAAGCTAATGATGACTAGTAGATGAGAATAAGGACCTCCTAACATGATGTAGTAAATATTCTTGGCAAGATCAAAATAAATTATGGGGCTGGAAAGAGCATCTCTGAAGATCAAGAAATTGTAAAAGATCTTGTCAAAAATAGGGATATGGGGCATGGTTGTGTTGATTGAGGGGTTCTCTTTTCTATCTCCTTTTAGTAGTAATAATAATAATAATCTATTTTTAAGGTCACAACCAAGCTAGACACCAAATTGGTGTATGAGACCCCCTCCACCTAGCGATTTTACTGGTAAAGTCGATGGTGGTATACATACCCTACCCCCCTCTGGATTTGAACATATGACCTCTTAGAAGAAAACTATAGCTTCTAGTCTACCAAGGGGATTTACTAAGGTGGAATTTGTTCTACCTGTGGGATCAAAGGAAAAATCTGGTCTACCAAGGAGAATAGTACAACCTCTGAGGACACGAATGACAATGGCAATGACACTATTGGATCCCAATGATGTTTTGGAATCATGGAGGTGCAAGATTAACAATTGTTGCACCTAGAATAAGATTAAGGGACTATTGAAACATTGATATTTATCAGTTGACATAAAATAAATTCTCACTATCTCAAGGAGATAACTACCCTTTTCAAATTTTGAACTACTCTTTGAGAAGAATTCTTATTTTTTCCAAACTAACATCCACAACCAAACTAACCAATAAAAGAAGAAAACTTGAACATGTTTTAAATCAACAAATGGATTGTAATGCAATACTATTGTTAACGGTTTTCCTAGTATACAGTATAGGACTCGACAAAAATTTTGATTTTGCAATTCTCTCGACATGACAACTGGATGAGTATGGCCAATCTTCTCCATATTATCCTAATTTTGTGAAAACAAGTTCACAATGTATACACATACTTCGAGACTTCCTCGAGGCTCTCCCATAACAAGTGTCATTTTTTTCAAACAAACATCAAAAGATACTACCTTCAACAGATACAATTTACAAAAATATGGGAGATCTATGATATTTTTGGTTAAAGAGTTATTTTCAGTGAAACAAGAATCACGCTTTAAATTGCAATTTTCCGAGTTTGAATTGGATCAGCCTCCAAACAAGCCGATCCAAAGGTCACAAATTCAAACTCACATTAACCAAGTTTGACTCATTCGACACAAGTCAAACTCATGATTTTAGCATGGATCGCAAGTCAAGGGCAAATTGTGCTAGTTGGCCTATGGAAGCAATTTTTTGTGGGTTTTCTCTAATTTTATCTACCTGTTTGAACTAGTTTATTCTCTACGAGTCAACTACAAGTGGAAAACAAAGCTACAAGAGGTAGAAGTAATCCATTTAAGGCCATCCACTGACCCTTTTGGACATGTATGGGCAGGGGATAAGAAGGCGTAGGCAATCCAATTCTTTGGGATCTAAATATTGCATAAAAACAATTCTTAGGGTGTATGGGAAAGGGAGAAGAAGGCGTAGGCAATCCTTCAATTCTTAGGGCATATGGACAGGGAAGAAGAAGGTGAGATTTCCATCTCCTTCCAACACAAAAATGGAACTAACCAAACTTGTAAAAACAAAAATACTAATCTTGAATTAGCAATGTAAATTCAAGTGTGCAGAGGTACTCACCATCCTTGCCCTCGACTTGATCAAGTGTGTTGGACTTGACCATCACAATTCATTGTGTAGGTGTAGGGCCTCCTTATCTTCAAAGTGCAGGGGTTCTCTCCTCCCTCTCGCCAAGTTCGATTGAATGGCGGGCGGGTTCGATTGAATGGCGGTCGAGGTTCTCTCCTCTGCTCCTTCTCATGCCTTATCTCCTCCATCTCACTGTGCTAGAATGGTGGGGTTTTAGCTAGCTAGGTTTTTCACTCTAGTGTTGTTGTGGGCTCGTTGTTGTGTGTGAAATATGGGTGCGGGCTCATTATACAATTCAATTTATTTTTTTGAAATTTGTTATTTTTTTTGTTTTTTTTATGTTTTGTTATTTTTATTATTGTTTTTAATATAATTAATATATATCAATTATATATTATTTAATATAACATATATAATTGATATAATAATAATAATAATCTAGGACAATTGTCAATACCCCGACAAGTGTTAATATATTATTTCACCGAGAGCAAGTGTCAATACCCCACAATCACAAGATTTATATCGTGACATTGGAGTAGAGTCCACAATAGGAACATCGAGAGTAGTGGGAAGGCCGATACACTCATAACCCTAGAAAAATATCCCATCAAACAAATAAAAATGATTTTGGTGTAAGGTCTAATGCATGTGGTACTAGGGACAAAGCCAATTGTTGGACAATTATCAATGGTGTTGGGGTGATGTTGCATTGTTTAGAGTTACTTAATGGATAGTGTGACAATAACACGTCCTCATTGTTGCAAATCCTTGCGATTATGGAGAAAGTGAAACTACACTCAAAATTAATTTACACTCATGAAACCCAACCACATGCCAAGTTAATTCACACCCATGATGTCTCAGTGGGAAATTACATCCCATGATGGGTTATAGTTGGACATTGTACTTGAAATGCAATCACATTCCTTGGGAACTTGTGTCATTCATGAGAGAAACCTTCCTCCTCTATGTTGATCCTAATTTGTCTTATCCATTCCAATGTTGTGCCGCCATTGATGGGTTCTCTCTTGAACTAATTGTTATTGTGTTATTGGATTTCGTGAACTTGTCTTTGGTCATCAAACCTATGGATGGAAACTCATTTCCACTCATTTGGGTCTCCTAAAGAGAAATTACCATGGGGCACTTGGTCATTTGATGGATGAAACACAACAAAATTCACTTAGTTATCAACCCTAGTCCTTCTAACTATTCTATACCCATGCACTAAATCCATCAACATATTGATCAAGACACAAGTTACAATTATAAGCCATACATCTAATTTATGCACATACCCACACACCCAACCCATGAACCTAATGCATGAAACTAGATCACACAACTAATCACTATTAATTTTAGTGTTGGATTAAGGGTGGATGTAGCTATCACATCAACCCAAGAAATTTCACCCTAATGTGCTAATTACTCCTAATTCCAAACATGGCCACCAAGGCACTAACCCAAAACCACTATTCTAAGCCACCCAAATATCCTAATG
>SNQJ01S0007304.1:73630-92325 GCA_010110895.2 Picea sitchensis | reverse complement strand
TACTATTACCTTAATTGGTATAAACCCTATAACCCTTAGAATACCTAAATTGAACAAATATGACCTCTAATCCTAAAACTCTAATCTATGATAACCTATGAACCATAACCCCTAACCAAAATAACCACTAGCCAATATAATCATTATAACCCTTAATTTTTAATTATTATAACCCTTGATTGCTATAATTGATATTTCCCCCAAGCCACAAATTCTAAAACTCATTACCCATTTAACCTTTGTAACCATGATCCCATATAAACCATTATAATTGTTTTAACCACTAACCACATAAATCACAATCACACTTAACCCTTAACTCCTAAAAACCTCAACCCTTTACACGTTATCTATATAACCCATGTTACGACTAACCATAATAAATATCAACTTTTATCGAATATTAACCCATTTCCACTAACCCTAAGTGTTTAGCTATATCCACTAATAGCTATATACATAAACCCCACTAAACCTATATCACCCCTAACACTTAACCCTTATAACCCTTAAATTTGAAAACTCCAAACCATAATAACTCCTTACACATATTTCTTATAATATCTTAACTCTTTTAACACTTAGCAATTATAGCCCTTAACCCCTAATCATTATAAAGACAAAATCCTAACTCGTGTAACCCCTAATCCTTATGAACCCTTACCTCTAATGTCATCAACCTATACTTACATTCTTAAAGAACATAACCTCTAGCGCTTAAAAACCCCTTTATCCCATAACACTTATATTCTCAATCACCCTTTACCCTAATAACAACTAATACCTAACCCCTACAATTATTAATCTATAAACCATATATTTATAACCCCGTATATTTATAACCTCTAACACCAACAACCCATAAAACCTAATCATAACTCTTATAAGCCCCAAACTTTAACCTTATAATTCCTCAATCTCGATCCTTGTAACTATTTTAACCAATGTTATCAACATCTCGATAATATTGCGATGTTGGTGATATTATCTTCAAAATCGGGGTCGACAATATTTTTCGATATTTTCATTCTTACAACATTTTTCGATATGTTTCTTGATGTTGCCAATATTTTTGTCTTCGGACCCTTGGCGATATTTTGGCGATGTTGATGTCAATGTTTGCAACATTGATTTTAACCATTTACATTAATTATCCATAATCATCATCCCTCATAATTCCTAACCAATAACCATTAATACATAAAACCATCCAAATAAAAACCCCCAAACAACTAGTCTCTAACTAATATCCTCTAATCCATATAATTCTTGAAACCATTCACGCTTATAGCCCCTATTACCCCTAAACCTTATATACCTTAACACCTAACCCATAATTCATATAACACTTAATCCATAAACCCACTAAACATTAACTTTTATCCAATATTAACCCATTTCCACTAACCCTTATAATATGTATAGCTTCTATTTTCTATAACGCCATTAACCCTAAGTGTTTAGTTATATCCACTAATAGTTATATACATAAACCCCACTAAACCTTTATCACCACTAACACTTAACCATTATAACCCTTAAATTTGAAAACCCCAAACCATAATAAATCCTTACAGATATTTCTTATAATCTCTTAAATCTTTTAACCCATAAATCCTCCCATATCGTTAAGGCATTTGAATAGTCTATCCAGGTCAAATTTCAATGCATACAGATAAAGTTTGAAAACATTTCAACGTTGGCCCCATTCACATGTCACTGTTGCCCGCCTCTAGTATCTTGATGGTGTTGATTAATAAATTAATGAAATAGAGGTATTTTTCATCACAACTATGACATAGATACATTGTATATACATTAATGTAGAACCTAAAAGCAAAATGAAGAAAAACCAATGAAAGCCTAAAACTTGCGTCAACCAAATTGGGTACTTTTAAAGAAAATTAGGGTTTATGGTTTAAATGATGAATTGATGATGGAATAAAGTGGGTGTGTCACTCAAATTTGAGTCTAGAAACCCTCCCATATCATTAAGGCATGCCAATAGTCTATCCATGACAAATTTCAGTGCATACAGAAACTGTTTGAAAAAATTTCAGCATTTCCATTCGCAGGTCCCTATTGCCAGTGTCTAGTCCTCATGAAATTTTCATTCCTCGATCATTGTTCCTCGATAATTGTTCCTCAATCATATTTCCTCAATCATCATTCCTCATTCCTTGTTCCTTGACCATGGTGTAGTCCCCAAGATCCATTATTTTTGTACAAAATTACATACTAATGGCATAAAATGTCCCACACAAAGACCAAATTAATATCCACTACATAAGTCTTTTGTCTTTTTTCAAGGACTATGTAACAGATATCAATTCTAAGAAGATTCAAATAGGACCCTTAATTATCGCCACACCTAACCCCTAATCCCTATAAAGAACAATTCCAAACCAATGTAACCTTTATCTGACTTGTAACTCCTAATGAGCTTCACTACCATAACCCCTAATACAACATTTCAACATGAAGAGCACTAAAACAACATCAAAGCCTACCATAAAATGGCCCTGTTATCACTCTGTGAATTCCCAGAGGTTGTCAGAGTAGAAGAAATTTACAAGAGGTAACTTTATCCAACCACTTCGAAATTGGAATCTAGCCCTACCATTTTTAAAGAGGGATCTCTCTGTATGATGTAGCTATGTTTTAACTTCAAGATATTAGGCTAGTTAAACAAAATAAGATTGAAAAGGTTTGTTGTTGTTTTTTTTACGTTGGCTAAATAAGGTCTACGCCTCCGTTGGGCTATGGGGTCTGTATTATAAAGATAGAAATCTGAACAGAAACTAAAAGATTCTTTTATCAGGGCAAGATAATGCATTCATTGGATTCTTTAGAAATAAAGTGATGAAAAGAAGAATAGGTGAGAATATCAATTAAAGTAAAGAAGCATTTAAGAATTTCTTCATTGTAATATCAGAAATATAAACATTAAGATCTTTCAAAGCCGGAAACAGGGTATACAAAGATAAATCATGTAACATGCACTACTTTAAAAGATTAGATTAGAAAACAATATGACAACTGAGAGAGAAAAACATTTAACATAGAAAAGAATAACATCACCAATGAGCAACACGCGAGAATCCTGTGAAACGTCCCTTTCTATTACTGGAAGATCTCTTGAAAAAAATTATAGTCTTTCTAGCTTATAGGGGGTAAAGATCAACCCTTGGTACTTCAAAGTTTGAAGTATTTATAACCCAAAATTGCATACGATCCTGTCATTAAAGTTCAGGACATGGAAATCTAAATATAGCTAACTAAATAAACAGAATACAAAAATTTAGGAAATGTTTGATGATGTGTTGAAATCTTCATGTTGATTCTGGGGTAAACCGTCGGTGAGTCCTCTGCACGACTTCATCTGATGGAATAGATGATTAGGCTTGGACACCTCATCTCCTACTCGATCAGGTTGCATAACTCTTCCCATCGAAGGTTACTAGGAACGATGACCTTGAGCAGTCTTCGGTATACTTCATACATCTCTGTATATTTGGCAAAAGTTGGCTTGACGATGAAAATGTACGGGATCTCGTGCTGTATGCTGATATCTGAATGGAAAGCCTCTAAAAATGATCTGCCTATGATACTGCCCTTTATTCCTGAGAATTTAGAACTATCCTTAGACATGGTGGCTAATTTCTTATTATAATCAAACAGTGTCATTAACTTGTCATTTATGACCCTTAAACCCGGGAGGCTTTTCTTCTGCAGAGCTTCAATTTTGTTGAAAACTCTTTGCACTCCTATGTCCATAGTCTGGAATTTTTCCTCCAGTCGTAGCATAAATCCTCTTTTGTTCAGGACCCTCTTGACCTCGAGGATGGTTTCTATCCTATATTCAATTTTCAAATCCTCTAACTCTTCTCTCGTTTTTGAATTAAGGAATTTAATGATCTCAGTGGCTTCTGCGGGCATCTCTCCCAACTCTCCTCTTATTTTCTCAATCACCTACTTGCTTCTTTGTACCAGTTCATTCTGCATGAACATGATTTTTATCATAGGCCATATTTCATTAATAGATTTGGTGATGTCCATCTAGACATGTTCCTTGACCTCAACAAGTGTTTTGCTTGCCACTGTCTACTTTTGAAGCTATTGTAATTCATGTCTGAGCTTGTCTGATATTTTTTTCTCCTTGGAGTAGGTGGTTTGATTATAAGACTTGAGTTCTTGAAGGTTATAAACCTCCTTTCTAAGTCTTCTAATATTTGTCTCTTGAAAATTCATCTCTTCCATGGATTTTTCCAGTTCTACTGTCTTCTCCAGGGCTGTCAGTGGAGTTGTCAGGTGTGTAACTGGTTTTTGGCCTCTTGGTATGTAATTGGAAATCCTCGGCAGAGACTTCAGTGATAGGAGGTGAAGAATCCTTCCTGGGCCTTTTCTCCTTGGGAACCTATGGTGTATTCATCCATGAGATGAGGACCGAAGGGTCCTGCTATTCTATCTCTGCCAAAGTGTTCAGTTCCCATTCTATTTGATTCGTGAACTTCTCTATCTTGGGCTTGGATGCATGAACATATGGGTCATTTATATTCTTAATCCTCATCTCATAAATTGTCCCACATGGATCATAGTGCCATATGAAGCTAACAAAAACTTCATCTCTTTTAACAGTCTATTTGCTTCCTCCCCATCGCCTCGGCTAATGTAGATGAATGATCCTATTTTCCCTTTAATTATAAGTTGTTGTTTCCTTTTCAGGGACACAAAGTGTATGTCATCTAAGTTAATCATTTGTCTTATGTATTCCATGGAAAATATCCTCATGGGTAAATACTTGGGCAATGTATATGGAGCCAACTCACATCCATATACTCTGATCTATGTGTGATCTTGGTAAAGGTACCAGTCTCCAGTTTTTGTAAGGTCCGAGAGGTGTAAAATCCTTTGAATCTCCTAATTTATTCTTGGTTCAGGTCCACCACTGAGCATGCTCACCATTGGGTGGTAGAACTGCTCGATAAACTATTTGAATTTGAATTCTAAAGAATTTTGTCGGAGTAGCGAAGTCCAAGTTGTCATCGCATGTGGCTTCCCGTCCTAGTCCATCTTCTGCGTTCAAAAGGAGAATTTGTTTACTTGAAAGAAGGTGAACATGTAGGCCAGTATTGAGGAATATCGAAACATGCCCTCTTTGGTGAAATTCGAAAATTGTTCATGAATATTGTTCGCTAGGAAGGTGTTGTAATCGAACTGCATGGTTGATTTTTCTTCTGTGGAGAAGATGGACATAAAACCCAATATGGGTTCATCTACCCATTGGTCAGAAAAATAAATCAGTAGAGCACAGAGCGACGAAATGATTTGGTTTCCCTTTACTGAGAACAAGGAGGAAGGGCACGGGGGATTTGTCTTGGGGAGCTGAGCAACTTGGGGAAGGAAAATCTTGAAAATATGGGCTCTCTGGGGAAATGATAGTTTCTAGTATATCTCTGTGATGACCTCGAGATTGAAAGGGGATATGGATTCGGTTCTTGGGATCTGCATCATCTAGTCTATGGCCTCTGGTGTGATGAAAAAAAGAGTTTCACTTGAGGAAGACACTATGTCCCTCTAGTCAGGGAGATAATGAGCTTGGCACTTGAGGGTGAACTCAGGGAAATGGTGGACCTGGGGGGAAATATACAAAGGAAGGATGGACTCCCAAAGCCGAATTTCATCACTCTGATATAAGAAAACCTCTTTAAGCCATGAATGCAAATCTGTGAAGTCAAATTCGCACCTAGTGTCTGTAATTAAATGATGTTTGTCGGCCAAGGGGATCCTGTCGAGATTGACAGGAGGCAGGAGGAAAGGATTTTCCTCAGATTCTGTCCTCTTTGATTTTGGCGCCATCGTTGTGAAAATACCTACAAGTCAAACAATCATTAGTGGGGATGACGGTGGCTTTGGATGGTTGACTGAAACGGAGAGAAAATGGGGAAACTGTGCTCTGGTACGACTTGAAAGATATTCTCTAGTGAGATGACATAGTAAGCAGTGGAAGAATGAAGGGAAGCGGTAGTTTTGAGAAAACAGATACCCATTGGGTGCGGGGGAAAGGTCACCAGGCTAACGGATAAGTTAGCCTGTAATAAATTGCCAATGGGTCATTTGGAGCATGAGATGGTAGGTGACAATGAATGACAAAAATTATTGAGTGATGTGGAGGGAGTTGATTGGGACTTGACCATGGTGAAGGGACTTGTGACAGGGTGAAAAGACTGACAGAGTAATGAGATGTGATCTTTAGGGGAAAATGTGGAAGATGACGTTATGGAGTGACAGGGTATGTCAGACCGTGGTAAGCGGTGGGAGTCTGAATTGATGGATTCCTGCCACGTAGAGGAAAGGGGCCTGCCAGAAGAAACAATCCATTCTAGACCCCCCTCCCCTCCATTAAAACCAGATCGACCGAGGTTTCCAAAAAACACCATGAGCTATCCATCAACGTGCCCACTCCTAGACCATAGATATGTGCACGATGTTTAAACCACATTCTGGACCCCCCCACCATTAAAAGTAGAATGGTCGGGGGGGTCTGGAATTGAATCTTGACCGTGGATCTAAGCACTGGCGCCTCAGCAATTTAGATGTGCACTTTTGTTATCTCTGATTTTNTAAAGGTAGAACAGTTTGGGGGGTCCGGAAAAACTTGTCAACCATAGATCTGGGTGTCAGCATCTTATCCGTTCATCTATGCATTGTTTTTTATCTGTGAGCACAAAATCATATTTTCTCTGAAACTTAGGATAAGCGCATTATGTGAGTTTTCCCAAATTTTCCCTGTTTTCATCATCATGGGGTTAGACATCAAACCTTTAAACCTCAAAGATATGGTTCAACCTCGATCATCATGCATGTTTTATTGGGATAAAGCAAAATACCCTATGTTCTAACCTAATTACCTATGAAAATTAGCCCATATTAAACTGTTGGACTAATAAATTGCTCTATCCTGAGGTTATTTGACCAAGATTCGGCAGTTTGGTCAAATTTATTCACTAGCTAACCTAAATCACTTGGCTAAGATTAAATAGTTTAGCCAAGCTTATTCACTACTCTTATCAACATCAATTTAAAAGGACTTGGCCATGTTTAAACTATAAGAACCAAGTCACTGTCATTGCATGGGGCTTTATCCAATTTCTTCTATGCCCTCTTTTATTCTTTTCCTTTTTCTTTTTATTTTTCTTTCTTTTCTTTTTATTTTTCTTTTCTTTTCTTTTTATTTTTCTTTTCTTTTTCTCAAATTATTTGCAGAATGGAAAATCATTTGACAAACAGGATACTAAAGTGATAACATTTCAGTCACCAGTTGATACTATAAATTATAGGGTTATAACAGCGGCTCAACCTAGGGATGGTACTCTCCTTGTGAAGTGCCAAGAATCTTGTTTCCTGATGTTCTGAAAAAATTTCTTCACAGTAGCCTTTGTTGTTTGATTTGTTTTATTTTTGAAAATTTGATGATTCAGTGGCTTAGGGCCTTCTCTACGGGCTTCAACCCTCTGATCAAAGTTATTCACTCAAAAACTTGTAAGAAAAATGAAATGATTTGTACAATGGAAAGGTGAGACTGAAAGTCCCTACTAAGGGGGTGAATAGTGCTTCAGCATTCTGCCATTCACAGGTCCTCCTGGAAGATTGGTCCCATCACTGTTGTTGAGAAGGAAGGCATTATTCCCTTTGAATGCGTGAATTACGTAAGGTCCCTTCCATAAACTGTCGAATTTTCCATGCTTCCTCTTATCTTCATTTCAGGTATCCCATCTCAGAACCAGGTCACCTAGCTCAAAGTCATTTTCTTTAGTTCTTTTGTCGAAGATATTTTTAATGCTCTCCTAGAAAACCTGAGTTTTGTTGTATACTTCTTCTCTAGATTGTTGCAAATGAATCATTTGGTTTATCCTTCTTTGGGAGTCGTTTGGCTCGACTTGCATCTCTTGCAGCAATTTCATGACAGGAACCCCTAAGGAGGTAGGAAAAACCACTTCAATGTCATAGACCAACTGATATGGGGACATACTGATTGAACTCTTGGTGGTCAGTCTGTTAGCCCATAGTGTGCAAACTAGCTTGTTATTTCATGACTTTTTTTTTTCTTGCAACATCTTCTTAATAATGTTCACCAGGGTTTTATTGGATGATTCTGTGAGCCCGTTTCCCTGAGGGTAATAGGTTGTGGAATGCCCCAAACCAATATGGTACTGGTTGCAAAAATATATGAGCTTATTAGATCGAAAAGCAGCTGGATTGTCAGTTATAATATTTCTAGGACAACCAAAACGAGACAAGATATTATTTTCTAGAAATTTAATAATGACAGAATCAATAGTGTGCCTACTTGGTAAAGCTTCGATCCATTTTGTGAAATAGTCTGTAGCAGTGAGAATCCACCTGTGATGGCCTGAAGAGGGAGGATGTATTTCTCCAATAAAGTCTAATCCCCATTGCTGGAAAGGAGCTTCAACAGAGATTGGCTACAAGGGCAAAGGAAGGAGTTTCCTTTTGCCCTCGAACACCTGACATTTATGACACGAAGTCACTTTCTGGTGCACATCAGAGAATAGTGTAGGTCAATAGAACCCATCTCTGAGAATTTTATTAGCTGTGGTCTTCCAGTTCAGATGACCGCCATAGTCTCCTGCATGAAAATCCTATAATACTTTGTCAGCTTCATCCTTTAACAGACAATTTAACAAAATACCTCCAGGATCCTTCCAATATAGATTGCCTTCTAGAATGAAAAATTTTAATGCTTTCAATTTCAAAAACCTAGCTTTAGTTTTGGTCAGACTAGGGGGAGCTTGTAAGTTATGTAAAAAAATTATCAGGTTTGCATACCATGGAGAGTACAGAAATACCTCTTTCACGCTTGGAGTCGCCTGCTCTCCCTGTTCATCTACTGCAGCTAAGAAATTAATATCAAGAGCATGGAAATTGGATTCATCCATTAACTTTTCTAGACCTTGACCTTTAATCAGTTTAGTAGGATTAATCTCTATTTCATACTCTAGAATGATAGCAATCCATTTTCCTCTTCTGTCATCTGGATTGTCCTAGGTTAAAATGTCCTTTACTACTGCATTCAGAACATATGCAATGGTGTGGGAATGGAGAATATATACTCTAAAATCTTTTATGGCCTTTACCAGGGCAAAAGCTTTTTTCTCCATTATTTTATAATTCAAAGAAGTATCTCTTAAATACTTACTAAAAAAGGCTATGGGATGTTCATACCCTTCATTGTTTTTCTGTAGTAATAATGTTGCAATGGTATGTTCAGAAGCGAAAGAAAAAGGTAAAAATCCTTGGTGAAGTTAAGACTAATCAAGACTGGAGCCTGTGTGAGTGCATGTTTAACTTTTTCAAACGACTACTTGGATTCAGAGTCCCATTTTATTTTTGTGTCCTTTTTTAACATGTTGGTGATGCTCCTGAGAAGCTTAGCTAGGTTAGGTATGAATCTTCTCAGAAAGTTTATTTTTCCAATGAAAGATTGTAATTCTTTAATATTCCTTGGGTGTTCTAGTTTCTAAATGGATTCTATTCTGTTGGGATCTATCTTAATACCATCCTTAGAGATTATGTGCCCCAACAGTTTACCTTCCTCTAATCCGAAAAGGCTTTTCTTAGGATTCAGAGAAATCCCAAATTTCCTGCATTTCTCAAAAACTCGTCTGAGATGTCTTAAGTGCTCGTCATCGGATTGGGAATAAACAGTTACGTCGTCCAGATAAATCACAATAAATTTGCCAAGTTCTTCCACAAAAGTGATGTCCATCGCTCTTTGGAAAGTGGCCCCAACGTTCATTAACCTAAAAGGCATTTTCACGTACATGAAGGTACCCCAAGGTGTTGTGAAGGTTGTTTTCTCTTGGTCATCTGGGTGAACGAGAACCTGGTTATAGCCTGAGAAACCATCCAGTAAGGAGATTCAGTTGGATCCACCTACCTTTTGTAATATGTGATCCATTTTTGGAAATGGGTAGTTGTCTTTTAGGGAAACCTTGTTCAGGTTTTGGAAATCAATGCAAAGCCTGATTTCCCCAAATTTCTTTCAGGTTGGGACCATATTTGAAACCCATTTGGAAAATTGTAAGGGAACTATGATTTTAGCATCATACATCTTTTTGATTTGTTTTTCTATCAGGGGAAGTAACTTGGAATTGATTCTCCTAAGTTTGTGTCTGAAAGGTTTTTGATCTTCTTTTACCGGGATCCTATGTTGTATGATGCTCGTGTCATAAGATTTTAAATCTTCATATCCCCAAGCAAACATGTCCGTGTATTCCTTGAAAAGTTCAATGTATTTGAGTTTTTTCTTAGGAGGTAAGGATTTGGAAAGTTTTACTATCCTGGGTTTCTCTTTTGTCCCTATGTTAACGTCTTCAACCTCTTTCCCACTGGCTTCAATTTTAGGTTTTTTAGCTACATCATTAAAATCAAATAAGTCTTCTAATGGAACTAAACCCTTAGGAAAAACATTTCTCTTTAAATGCAAAACATCGGACTCTATCTCATCTTCACCTAACTCTTATAAATCTACTTTATTTACACTGTCATTTCCAAAATTGGATTTATCCACATTTTCATCATCATTTTCTAAGTCTATGTTTGTACACTCGAAATCATTTTTACATTGTAGAAAATCTTCAATTTGATCATTGTTCCAAAATACCTACCAGTATCTGATGTTGTCCAGGATAGTAGGTCTACACTTCACCTCCATCGTGTATGGGCGAGTGGAACGAAAAGGTATCTTACATGTAGCTGATGATGTAGCTAACCCATCTTCTAAAATATTCTTCCCCTGGGCATCACCTGCAAATCAACTTCAGTGAAACATTTAAGGGCGTCTAAAACAACATTTCTATAAGCTCTAAGCCTAGGATGTTTTGTTTCATACTCACCTTTAATTTGTTTGATAATTAATTCAGAATCACCTCTTACCATGATTTTTTTGGCACCAACCTTCTTTAGTAGTTTCAGACTGAGCATCAAAGCTTCGTACTCTGCTATGTTGTTAGTGCATTGAAAATTTAGTTTGTAAGAATAGTTTTTCGAATACCTGGATTTGTGATTGTGAAACCAAACTCCTTCTCCAACTCCTTCTTTTCTTATAGCTCCATCGAAGTCCATGATCCAAAAATCTGCTGACAATTCTTCGCTTATTACGAGTTTCTTCCCTTTTGCCTCATTGATTTCTTGGTCTTCGTTCAGGTCAAATGTATCTTCTTCCAGCTAAGTTATTTGATCTCCCATATCGTCGTCATTATATAGGATAAAGGAATCTAGATCAAAGTGTGCAGAGTACAGAGGATAATTATGTGTTTTTTCTTGGCTGTTGACCATATATTTCATCAGCGTCTCTCTATACAGTCTTCTTTGTTGTCTGAATACTGGGATGGTGGAATATGACATATCCAACTGCAAAGTACCTTTTAACTTAGCTCCCCAAGACCTGGTTAGCAACATACCATATTTTGGGGGAATGTCCACGACCACAACATCCATAACCATTCTTTTTGCTAGAATTTGAACCAGAGTCATACATAAGTCCTTGATCAATCTGATACATCTGACTTTGCCGGAGTCAAAAGAGTGTAAATCCTTGTAAGGTTTGGTGACCTCGAGTCCCAGTTTTTCCATCACTACTTTATGCATCAGTTTATGAGAAGCACTCGAATCTAACATATCATTGTGCAGAATTAGGTCGTGTATATTAAGGCTGATGTAAAAAGGAGTGACAACACCAGTCTCAGTCTAACCATCAACTTCAAGACCAAAAGGAGTTCAGGTTGATCATCAGTAAGATTTACCGTGTTCGAATGATTTGTCGATCCAACGGTTAAGGCCTTCGTGCCTATATCAGGCTCAATGCTCAATGCTTTGATTACCTATGATCGGTAAGCATACTTACTCATCAACTCTGAAAGGGGAATGGAAATTTTCACTTTGGATAATTCCCCTTTGAGGTTGAAAGGAGTAGGTGCTCTGCTTTGGCTCAGCAATTCTGATTTGTCCACCACAGTTTTCTGGGAAGAAGTACTTGGTCGGTTGGTTGATGAAACCTCAATCTGCGTTGATCTTTGTAAAATGGTAGGGTTTCTTTTTGTTTGAGCTTTAGCATTACCTTTCTCAAGGATCTTCTTGGTAGAAGGCTCAGGGGATTTCTTGGTTTCGACTATTTTCTTTGTTTCGGTTACCTTTTTTGGGGAATTTTCGCCTGTCATTTTACTTCGCAAATTGTACTACCTGTGTACCTCCAAAATGGAATTTTCAAATGCCTGTTGTTCGGTCTCTTCAGCTTCCTCACTCACCTCTGTTTGGGAAATAAGGAAAAGTTCTTGCTCTTCCTGAGTAAGAAAAATGTCTTAGTTATCGTGAATTCCCATGAGGTTTATGTGTGTGTCCTTTAATTCTTCAATTACCTCCTCACCCTCATCGACATAATTTTCCTATAGGGGTGGTCTGATCTATTGATCATGACCCCTCTATTCTCTTTGATCCCTAGGATCTCTCTGCCTGATTTGAGGAGGATTTCTTCTAAAGTTAGGATTCTGAATTTGAGGAGCAAGTTGGTTTTCTCTATGAGGATTTCTTTCGGTTACAGTAAGTCTCTCCATCATCCTCTCCACTTCTCTATCTAAGGAATCTAGTTTGGAATCAGAAGAAGATGTGGAAGGTTCCTCTTTAATTGTGACTCTCCTTTCTGTCCTCTACCGTGCCCTTTTAGCCAACAAGTTGGCCTCTACACTTATTGCGCTTTTCTCCATGTCCTCCAGGGTGGTGGAGTTTCTTTCCCTTAATCGATACGACATATCAGCATCGAAACCGTAAGGGAATTTTATCAGTGCCAAACCTTGTGGGGGGTTAATATCAGCTGGAATTTCATTGTACAAATTGTTGAATTGGGTGTAGTTGTCTTGTACTATCTCTCCTTGATTAATTCTGATGTTTTCGTATTCTGACAAGATCTGGAGCGGATTTTTCTTTACCTCCCATCTGTCTAGAAAACTTGTTTGAAACACTGTAAGGTTGACCAGTGAAGCAACATGTAATCCTTTGTACCATTTCTTAATGTCCCCAATCAGACTCTGTGCAAAAAGTCTCATTTGAACATCTGCTTCATCCACTTCCTACAAGTCAAAATAGTCATTCATTTTATCAACATGTTGTTGAGCGTTCAAGGGCCCTGCACCATCGAACTATGGGACTCTCGTTTGATAGTCCTGGGGCATGTCGTGTAAAGGTACAACCAACACCAAGGGAGCATATCTGGATGCCATGATAGGTGGAGGGAGTGGGACAACAACCTGGATGATAGGTGGGGCGGTGGCAGGAAATGAGGAAGAAGAGGGACTAGCTGGCACAAAGTGACTGGTTTGAGGTTTTACAGTGGGAGATAGGATTTCAGGGGTCCGAGGTTTCAGGATGGCTGGATCTAAAATGGTTTCAGTCACAAAGCTATCAGATTTCGTTCTAAACAGACTTTGTTCAAAAATGGTGTCGAAGTCGAGATCTTGAAGGGAAACAAGTTCCTCTAGAAGAGAAGGGGACCTGTGAAGGGGACTATGACTCCTTGAACCTTCTGCAATGGTCTTCTTTCTAAGCAATTTTTATGGATTATCAGTTGCTACTGCAGGTTCTGGGTCTGAGTGGGATCGAGTATAAGCTTTTTTAGGAGACATATTTTTTAATTTTTTATATTTTTATATATTTTGTATCTTTATGAATCCAAAATTACTATGTACAAGCATTTAACAACCTCTGAACATTATTTCTTTCTCAGATTTATAATTTTTTCATAAACAAAATTTTCTTCTAGAGAAAAAGAAAACGTGGGGTTGAATGTTTGTTCAGTTCCCTAGTATGGTCGCCACTATGTTATCACTCTTTAAATTCCCAGAGGTTGTCAGAGTAGAAGAAATTTACAAGAGGTAACTTTATCCAACCACTTCGAAACTGGAATCTAGCCCTACCAGTTTCAGAGAGGGATCTCTCTGTATGATTTAGCTATGTTTTAACTTCAAGATATTAGGCTAGTTAAACAAAATAAGATTGAAAAGGTTTGTTGTTGTTTTTGTTAAGTTGGATGAATAAGGTCTACGCCTCTGTTGGGCTATGGGGTCTATATTATAAAGATATAAATCTGAACAGAAACTAAAAGATTATTTTCTCAGGGCAAGATAATGCATTCATTGGATTCTTTAGAAATAAAGTGATGAAAAGCAGAATAGGTGAGAATATCAATTAAAGTAAAGAAGCATTTAAGAATTTCTTCACTACAATATCATAAATATAAACATTAAGATCTTTCAAAGCCAGAAATAGGGTATACAAAGATAAATCCTGTAACATGCGCTACTTTAAAAGATTAGATTAGAAAACAATATGACAACTGAGAGAGAAAAACATTTAACATAGAAAAGAATAACATCACCAAAGAACAACATGCGAGAATCCTGTGAAACGTCCCTTTGTATTACTGAAGATCTCTTGACAAAAATTACAGTCTTTCTAGGTTATAGGGGGTAAAGATCAACCCTTGGTACTTCAAAGTTTGAATTATTTATAACCAAAAATTACATATGATCCTGTCATTAAAGATCAGGATGTGGAAATCTAAATTTAGCTAACTAACTCAACAGATACAAAAATTTAGGAACTGCTTGATGATGTGTTGAAATCTTCATGTTGATTATGGGGTAAACCGTTGGTGAGTCCTCTGCACGACCTCATCTGATGGAATAGCTAACTGGGCTTGGACACCTCATCTCCTACTCGATCAGGTTGCATAACTCTTCCCATCGAAGGTTACTAGGAACGCTGACCTTGAGCAATCTTCAGTATACTTCATCCATCTTTGTATACTTGGAAAAAGTTGGCTTGACAATGAAAATGTACGGGATCTCATGGTGTATGTTGATATCTGACTGGAAATCCTCTAAAAATGCTCTGCCTGTGATACTACCCTGTATTCTCGAGAATTTAGAACTATCCTTAGCCACGGTGGCTAATTTCTTTTTATAATCAGACAGTGTCATTAACTTGTCATTTATGACCCTTAAACCCAGGAGGCCTTTCTTCTGCAGAGCTTCAATTTTGCTAAAAAATGTTTGCACTCCTATGTCCATAGTCTGAAATTTTTCCTCCAGCTGTAGCATCAATCCTCTTTTTGTCAGGACCCTCTTGACCTCGAGGATGATTTTTGTCCTATATTCAATTTTCAAATCCTCTAAATCTTCTCTCGTTTTTGAATTAAGGAATTTAATGGTCTCAGTGGCTTCTGCGGGCATCTCTTCCAACTCTCCTCTTATTTTCTCAATCGTCTGCTTGCTTCTTTGCACCAACTCATTCTGCTTGAACATGATTTGTATCATAGGCCATATTTCATTAATAGATTTGGTGATGTCCATCCAGACATGTTCCTTGACCTTAGCAAGTGTTTTGCCTACCACTGTCTGCTTTTGAAGCTGTTGTAATTCCTGTCTGATCTTGTCTGATATTTGTTTCTCCTTAGAGTAGCTAGTTTGATAAGAATACTTGAGTTCTTGAAGGTTCTCAACCTCCTTTCTAAGTCTGTTAATCTCTGTCTCTTGCAAATTCATCTCTTCCATGGATTTTGCCAGTTCTATTGTCTTCTCCAGGGTTGTCAATGGAGTTGCTGAGGGAATTTCTACTAAGGATGTTGTGCTTACTCTTGTGAGTGGAACCACACTTATTGGAATGACTTCCACAAGCTTTGATTGTTCCTTCTCTTTCAATAAATTTTCCAATTCTACCTCCATCTCTCTTAACTATGCATTTTGCTCCATAATCAACCTGAGCATATCATCCTTTTCCCCTTTTGTATCAACTATCTCCTTCACCTGTGCATCTTCTGTTGGTGGCAGTTTCAATTGTTTTCTCAGGGAGGCTATATCGACATTTTTCTTTTTAATAATTTCCTCAACTGCTTTCACATTTGAGGGGTCATACCCGATCTTGAGGACCAATTCTTCCAACGTCTTAATTTTGTTATCCTTTGCAAAGGATGATATATTTTCTAATTTCAGCTGTGTTTGGACATTACTCAGAGATGCCGATAATTTGGTGGCTGCAGCAAAAGCATTTTCCAACGTGGAGAAAATCATTTCCCTAGTTTGCATGTGTAGATCCATTTGATCAGTAGGATGCACATCCCTTGTATGAAACTTGAACATTTCCCCTTTGTAGTTAGTGATTGCTTTCGGGTCTGGCACCTATGCCTGCAGAAATGCCATGTGCATTCTACTATTCTCTGTGTTGAATGCAAACAATAGTCTGTGTTGAGCTATTGATGTCTATTTCCAAAATTGAGCATATGTATTGCTGGCTAGTGTCTGATTTTTCTTTTTGATTAGATCATATTTCTCAAAAATACTCAATTTTGGTCCTCCTTTGCTCGGCTGGTTGACTGGTGGAGTATTTTTGGGCTTCTTAGGAAAAAAGGTAGAAATGATCTACTTGCTACTCGAGATGAGGAGTGACCAGTCATCCTTCATAATTGCGATGGATTTGATTTCTTTTTCACCGGTCGTGTCAGGTGTGTAACTGGTTTTTGGCCTCTTGGTATGTAATTGGAAATCCTCGGTCGAGACTTCAGTGATAGGAGGTGAAGAATCCTTCCTGAGCCTTTTCTCCTTGGGAACCTGTGGTGTATTCGTCTGTGAGATGAGGACTGAAGGGTCGTGCTGTTCTATCTCGACCAAAGTGTTCAGTTCCCATTCTGTTTGATTCGTGAACTTCTCTATATCGGGCTTGGATGCATGAAAATATGGGGAATTTTTATTCTTAATCATCATCTCAGAAATTGTCCCACATGAACCATAGTGCCATATGAAGCTAACAAAAAACTTCATCTCTTTTAACAGTCTATCTGCTTCCTCCCCAGTGCCTCGGCTATTGCAGATGAATGCTCCTATTTTCCCTTTAATTCTAAGTTGTTGTTTCTTTTTCAAAGACACAAAGTGTATGTCATCTGAATTAATCATTTGTCTTATGTATTCCATGGAAAATATCCTCATGGGTAAATACTTGGGCAATTTATATGGAGCCAACTCGCATCCATATACTCTCATCTCTGTGTGATCTTGGTGAAGGTACCAGTCTCCAGTTTTTTCAAGGTCCGAGAGGTGTAAAATCCTCTGAATATTTTCATTTATTCTCGGTTCAGGTCTGTCACTGAGCATGCTCACCACTGGGTGGTAGAACTACTTGATAAACTATTTGAAGTTGAATTCTAAAGAATTTTGTCGGAGTAGCAAAGTCCAAGCTATCACCGCCTGTGGCTTCCCATCCTGGTCCATATTCTACATTGAAAAGGAGAATCTGTCCAAAAAGTGAACATGTAGGCCAGTATTGAGGAATACCGGAACATGCCCTCTATGGAAAAATTTGAAAACTATTCATGAATATTGTTCGTCAGGAAAGTGCTGTAATCAAACTGCGTGGTAGGTTTTTCTTCGGTGGAGAAGATGGACAGAAAACCAATATGGTTTCATCTACCCATTGGTTGGAAAAATAACCCAATAGAGCACAGAGCGACGAAATGATTTGGTTTCCCTTTACTGAGAACAGGGAGGAAGGGTATGGGGGATTTGTCTTGGGGAGCTGAACAGCCTGGGGAAGGATTAGCTCGAAAATCTGGGCTCTCTGGGGAAACGATAGTTTCTGGTATAACTATGTGATAACCTTGAGATTGAAAGGGGAGACAGATTCGGTTCTTGGGATCTGCATCATCTGGTCTATGGCCTCTAGTGTGATGAAAAAAAGAGTTTCTCCTAAGGAAGACACTGCGGCTCTCTAGTCAGGGAGATAATGAGCCTGGTACTTGAGGGAAAACTCAGGGAAATGGTGGACCTAGGGGAAAAGATACAGAGGAAGGTTGGACTCCCAGAGCCCAATTTCATCGCTCTGATTTAAGAAAACCTCTTTAAGCCATGACTACAAATCCGCGAAGTCAAATTCACACATGGTGTCTGCAATTAAATGATCTTTGTCGACCAGGGGGATCCTATCGAGATCAACAGGAGGCGGGAGGAAAGGATTTTCCTCAGATTCTGTCCTCTTTGATTTTGGCACCATCACTGTGAAAATACCTGCAAGTCAAACAATCATTAGTGGGGATGACGGTGGATTTGGACAGTTGACTGAAACGAAGAGAAAAGGGGGAAACTGTTCTCTGGTGCGATGAGAAATATATTCTTTGGTGAGACGACACAGTAAGCAGTGGAAGAATGAAGGGAAACAGTAGTTTTGAGCAAATGGATACCCATTGGGAGTGGGGGACAGGTCAACAGGCTAGCAAATAAGTTAGCATGTAATAAATTGCCAATGGGCCATTTGGAGCGTGAGATGGCAGGTGACAATGAATGACAAAAACGATTGAGTGACATGGAGGGAGTTGATTGGGACTTGACCATGGTGAAGGGACTTGTGAAAGGGTGAAGAGCCTGACAGAGTAATGAGATGTGATCTTTAGAGAAAAATGTGGAAGATGGCGTTATGGGGTGACAAGGTATGTCAGACCATGGTAAGCGATGGGAGTCTGAACCAATGGATTCCTGCCATGCAGAGGAAAGGGATCTTCCAGAAGAAACAATCCATTCTGGACCCCCCCCCCTCCTCTATTAAAAACAGATAGGTCGGGGGGGGTCTGAAAA
>SNQJ01S0007304.1:54474-73479 GCA_010110895.2 Picea sitchensis | reverse complement strand
TGTGCACTTTCATTATTTATGATTTCGGACCCCCCCCCACCATTAAAGGTAGAAAGGTTGGGGGGGTCTGAAAAAGCTTGTCAACCGTAGATCTGGGTGTTGGCATCTCATTTGTTCATCTGTGCACTATTTTTAATCTGTGGGCACAAAATCATATTTGCTCTGAAACTTAGGATAAGCACATTATGTGAGTTTTCCCAAATTTTCCCTGTTTTCATCATCATGGGGTTAGACATCAAACCTTTAAACCTCAAAGATATGGTTCAAACTTGATCATCATGCCTATTTTATTGGGATAAAGAAAACTACCCTATGTTCTAACCTAATTACCTATGACAATTAGCCCAGATAAAACTGTTGGACTAAGAAATTACTCTATCCTGGGGTTATTTGACCAAGATTAGGCAGTTTGGTCAAATTTATTCACTAGCTAACTTAAATCACTTGGCTAAGATTAAACAGTTTAGACAAGCTTATTCACTACTCCTATCAACATCAATTTAAAAGGACTTGGCCATGTTTAAACTGTATGAACAAAGTCACTATTATTGCATGGGGCTTTATCCAATTTCTTCTATGCCCTCTTTTATTCTTTTTCTTTTTCTTTCTTTTCTTTTTCTTTTTCTTTTCTTTTCTTTTTCTTTTTCTTTTCTTTTTCTCAAATTATTTGTAGAATGGAAAACAATTTGACAAACAAGATACTAAAGTGATAACATTTCAGTCACCAGTTGATCCTATAAATTATAGAGTTATAACATGCCATTCAATCTCTATAATACAAAGGTCATGGTTATGTCAATTGACATAGGTGAAACGGAAGATGTGTCTAGTGACACCAAAATAACAAGAGAATCATTAGTAGAGAATTAAGTTATTTACTTAACCATGGGTGACATAACACTACCATTCAATAGTAAAATTGTTACATTTCATTGTTTGGCATCATGTGTACTAAGGGCTTGAGCCACCATATCCACAAAGGAAACATACCAAGAATATTTGTCTTATGAACATTAAGATATGGTACTATCCATTTTGAGTTTTTTCATAGAGTTTGTTCTTATAGACTACACTACATTGCACCATAATATAATCCCTACACTCCTTGAAAACCATGTAACACCATTCTCGCCATACCTAACCCTTAATTCTTGTATAACTAGAGGATTGCTTAGAGGAAACAAATCATTTGATAGTGGATCATTATAGCATTAGAAGATGGATAATCTAAGTTTTTTGTTGCTATAATATAGAATCAAAACTAATAACTAAACCCAAAGGGAAGAATCCATTCAAGTGAATGATGAGAAGGAAAATTACCCATCACACGGCTTGACCAATGTTACCATTGGTAAATGTAAAATTAAATGAAGGTATCCCATGACCATACTAACTAAGTTGTTCTTAAATATAGGGAACATATACCCACTCAAAAAATTAATGTAGAAATGAAGAATGAACCTCAACACATCATATAAATGGGAATTGAGTGGAGGATAGAATTGCTAGCCAAGCAATTAACATATTTAAGAACAAAAAGAATTATTTGCATGGTCCTATAAATATCGAATCTAACCCGTTGTTCAATAGGGGAGTGGGGGAAGTTAGCCACCCCAAAATATGGAATCTAAGTCCAAGGCCCCAAGGGGATAAAGGTTGAATTATAATTTGATGGGAATATTCCATTAGAAAAATCGTTTCCTTTCTTAGATGTTATGGTAGATAGTTGACGACATTTAGAAGAATAAAATACAAGGCAATATTGGAAGAGCTCGAGGAAATTTCAAGAATTCCTCAACTTATCTCCTCAGTGAATAAAAATTGACCAAACAATGAAAAATACTAAAGGTTGATGAGACATATAAAATTTCAACGTTGGCCCCATTCGCAGGTCCCTGTTGTCGATGTCTAGTCCTCGTGCAATTTTTGTTCCTCGTTCATCATTCTTCGTTCCTTGACCATGGTGTACTCCCCAAGATCCATTATTTTTGTAAAAAATTACATACTAATGGAATAAAATTATCGACGAACTTTTTTTGTTGATAGTATAGCAAATTCGTCGCAAGATTATTTACATTCATCTCTCTTGCGACGATATCAAATGATGCTTGGATTCATTTCATATTTGGTTTATCAACTTGAAATCTCAATTTGATACTTTGCAATCTAGCTGGACCTTCAGTCAAATACAAATATGAAACCTAGAATCATTAACATATCTACTAGACCATATGAAAATTAGGGTTTATGGTTTCCATGATGAATTGATGATGGAAGAAAGTGGGTGTCTCACTCAAATTTGAGTCCAGAAACCCTCCCATATTGTTAATTCATGCCAATAGTCTATCCATGACAAATTTCAGTGCATACAGAAACTGTTTGAAAACATTTCAATGTTGGCCCCATTCACAGGTCCCTATTGTCGGTGTCTAGTCCTCGTCCAATTTCCATTCCTCGTTCATCGTTCCTTGTTCCTTGACCATGGTGTAGTCCCAAAGATCCATTATTTTTGTACAAAATTACATACTAATGGCATAAAATTATCGACAAACTTTTTTCGTCGATAGTATAGCAAATTCGTCGAAAGATTATTTACATTCGTCTCTCTTGTGACAATATCAAATGATGCTTGGATTCATTTCATATTTGGTTTATCAACTTGAAATCTCAATTCGATACTTTGAAATCTAGTTGTACTGTCAGTCAAATACAAATATGAAACTTGGAATCATTATCATATCTACTAGAACATATGAAAATTAGGGTTTATGGTTTCCATGATCAATTGATGATGGAAGAAAGTGGCTGTGTCACTCAAATTTGAGTCCAGAAACCCTCCCATATCGTTAATACATGCCAATAGTCTATCCATGACAAATTTTAGTGCATACAGATACTGTTTGAAAACATTTCAACGTTGGCCCCATTCCCAGGTCCTTGTTGTCGGTGTCTAGTCCTCGTGCAATTTTTGTTCCTCATTCCTTGTTCCTTGACCATGGTGTAGTCCCCAAGATCCATTATTTTTGTACAAAATTACATACTAATGGCATAAAATTATTGATGAACATTTTTCGTCAATAGTATAGCAAATTCATCGCAACGTTATTTACATTCGTCTCTCTTGCGATGATATCAAATGATGGTTGGATTCATTTCATATTTGGTTTATAAACTTGAAATTTCAATTTGATACTTTGCAAGCTAGTTGGACCTTCATTCAAATACAAATATGAAAGTTGGAATCATTAACATATCTACTAGAACATATGAAAATTAGGGTTTATGGTTTCCACGATGAATTGATGATGGAAGAAAGTGGGTGTCTCACTCAAATTTGAGTCTAGAAACCCTCCCATATCATTAAGGCATGCCAATAGTCCATCCATGACAAATTTTAGTGCATACAGAAACTGTTTGAAAAAATTTCAACGTTGGCCCCATTCGCAGGTCCCTGTTGTCAGTGTCTAGTCCTCATGCAATTTTCATTCCTCGTTCATAGTTCCTCATTTCTCATTCCTTGACCATGGTGTAGTCCCCAAGATCCATTATTTTTGTACAAAATTACATACTAATGGCATAAAATTATCGACAAACTTTTTTCGTCGATAGTAAAGCATATTCGTTGCAAGATTATTTACATTTGTCTCTCTTGCGACGATATCAAATGATGCTTGGATTCATTTCATATTTTTTTTATCACCTTGAAATCTCAATTTGATACTTTGCAAGCTAGCTAGACCTTCATTCAAATACAAATATGAAACTTAGAATCATTAACATATCTACTAGAACATATGAAAATTAGGGTGTATGGTTTCCATGATGAATTGATGATGGAAGAAAGTGGGTGTGTCACTCAAATTTGAGTCCAAAAACCCTCCCATATCGTTAAGGCATTCCAATAGTCTATCCATGACAAATTTCAGTGCATACAGAAACTGTTTGAAAAAATTTCAACGTTGGCCCCATTCGCAGGTCCCTGTTGTCGGTGTCCAGTCCTCGTGCAATTTTCGTTCCTCATTCCTTGACCATGGTGTAGTCCCCAAGATCCATTATTTGTGTACAAAATTACATATTAATGGCATAAAATTATTGACAAATGTTTTTCATCAATAGTATAGCAAATTCGTCACAACATTATTTACATTCGTCTCTCTTGCGACGATATCAACTGATGCTTGGATTCATTTCATATTTGGTTTATCAAATTGAAATCTAAATTTGATACTTTGCAAGCTAGTTGGACCTTCAGTCAAATACAAATATAAAACTTGGAACCATTAACATATCTACTAGAACATATGAAAATTAGGGTTTATGGTTTCCATGATGAATTGATGATGGAAGAAAGAGGGTGTGTCACTCAAATTTGAGTCCTGAAACCCTCCCATATCGTTAAGGCATGAAAATAGTCTATCCATGACAAATTTCAGTGCATACAGAAACTTTTTGAAAAAATTTCAATGTCCGCCCCAGTTGCAGGTCCCTGTTGTCGATGTCTAGTCCTTGTGCAATTTTCGTTCCTCATTCATTGTTCCCCGTTCCTCGTTCCTTGACCATGGTGTAGTCCCCATGATCCATTATTTTTGTACAAAATTACATACTGATGGCTTAAAATGTCCCATAGAAAGACCAAATTAATATCCTCTACATAAGTATTTTGTCTTTTTTCAACGACTATGTAACGAATATCAATTCTAAGAAGATTCAAATAGGTAGCAATATTGATGAAATCTTATATGATCATGATGGTATAAAAAATGAAAGAACTTCTTTTGGTTTCAAGAATAATTTATCCTCTACTGAACAAGGCCAACCACGTGAAGGTGGTAGCTCACATGGCCCCTCCCCTCCCCTCCCTCCCCTCCCCCTCACATCACTCTCAATTGATCCCCAAAACCCAATCTATAAAATATAAAATAATCAAAAGCAATGCCCTATTAAGATTCATGCATAAAAACTACAAAAACAAAAATTAATGAAGGTACATGAAATTATGTGTTTCTAAATGATATTTTTAGTCTACCAAGTACTTTACTATATTGACAACTATTTCCAGGTTTCAAATAATAATTAAACGTGCAACCTAGGATATAAAAACGTCGCATAAAACTTAAAAACATGTAATTAACCCGTGACATTAAAAGTAAATTATTTTAAGAGAATAATTCATACAAATTAAAATATTATGTAGTCACGTACCTAATCCAACCTCAACATATGTGTAATCATCCTTATTCTCTATCTTGATCTTCTTCATCGAGCTTGACATTTGTATCATCATTTGGTTCTGAAATGATGTTGAAAGGATTGATGATATCATCATCGTCATCAATGTCATTTTAGAGCATATTTTCATAGACATCATCATCAAGAATTGCAATATCGTCTCCTACACCTAGATCATGATCTTCTTCGTCTTCTTCATCTGTCGAACCTCCATGATCTTCCAGCTCTGTCTGATATTTTGTCGAATCATCTTCTTGATCTTCAATATCATCTTCTTCCTGTAAATGAGTATACTTAATTGGCCTTCCTCTTGGATCATATCTAACAAAAAATGACCAATCCCTTTCACCTGGAACATTTGAGTAAAAGACCCGTTCACATTGGCTTGGAAAAACATAGCGATCATCTCCTCTTTCAAACATCGTTGTTTTAATCATTGGAAATCTATTGGCATGTTGAATAACAGTTCTTTCCTCATCACGTTCATGCATTTGTAATATATACCATTTGACATCGAACATAACTAATTTGAATGAATTAAAGTCACACTCAAGTATATCGTTTAAATACCCATAATATCTATTTTCAGATTCTCGGGGATGTCTATCACTCATAGAGGAAACATTAGTAACCTAGAATACTGCAGTTATCCCACTATCAAAAGTTTTCCTTGTTTCATCCAATTGTTTGATTCGAAATTTATGACCATTGCACCACATAGCCTTGTGGTGTTTCAACTGCAATATGTCAGATATGTAAAAGATGCATTGTCAATTAATAAATTAACATATACTTATATAACTTCGAAAGTATATGAAAAATACAGTACACATGTAGTCACATTAGTATATTATAAAATAACTGAATAAAATGGGTGAAATTGCTTACCTGTCCATCTTTCAAACCATATGCTAGATCAATTTCCCTCTGCGTAACATTGGCATCTCTGTTACGACGTGCTTCTCTAACCAATTCAGACAGTCATTGCCATGATAAAATACCTCCATTATGTTGTTTACATCTTTCAATCCATACATTCATCTAGTCAAGATTTTTTGCAATGTATAAATGCAGTGCATCCCACTTTAGAGAAACTGAATCAAAAAAACATAATTTACCAATATTAAATCTTAGTTATAACGTACAATATGCAGGTAATTATAAATATTTATAATTTATGAAATAAATTATATTAATATATTAATGAGTATGATCATATATACACAAAAACAAAACTTTATATGTATTAATAATATAAATTTTCACAAATATTAATATATTACCTCTCATTTTTTTCATTCTACCTTTCCCCAACAGATGCTCCTGATATTCAAAGTTTTTGATGGAGTTCACATCCCAAATGCAATCCACTGCATGCATAGTTGGCACTGCTAATTTAGGAAGATATTGACTAATATACACCATGGATTGATATACCATATATCCCTCCACCATAGAACCCTCAGGATGTTCTCTTTGTCTAACCAACGCCTTTAATGATTTCAAATGCCTCTCTACCATCCACATTGACCTTGTGTGAACAGGTCCACAAATTTCAATCTCCTCAACTTTGTGTATGAGGTAGTGTTCTTGTGCATTGAAAAATGTAGGAGGTATATACTTTTTCATTTCACACATTAGACAAGAAATTTCTCTCTTCCAATACTTTATATCATCTTCATGGATTTATTTCAATGACAACAATCTACATGAGATCGTGACACAAGAAAATAACATGTTTCAACATAACATAATATAATATATTACATTACATTACAAGTAAAACACCTGTCATTAAGTACAACAATAATTTGAAAGAATACTTTGCATATAAATCATAAATCACAACTATGTCTTACCTCATGTATTTTCCAAGATCATATCTAACTTGTTTGACGTTGTTGTCAAAGTCATTTGGGAGAGATGGTGGTAGAACATATTGTAACAACAAAATGAATCGTTATTTGTTTCGACCAAAGTAGATAAGAAAAAAAAAAGATCTATAAGGACAATATATATAATATGTATACCAAAATTGTTACCTTAATGAAGGTATGCCAATCATGTGTTTTTACCCCACCAATTTCACCTTTCTTCGTTAAGATATTTTTTATGTTTGAAGAAAAACCCGTGGGAAATTTAATTCTTTGAATGACCTCTTTTACATCATTGCTTTGTTGCTCTATTAATAACCATGGAAGGTTATTTCGGTCTAGTACTCCATCTGATCTATTTGAATATCAGATCACACTTCGCATTGCATGATTCTCTTCTTGAATGTCAATACAAATTTTTCTTTGTCCCTCCTACCATCTATGATTCGCCATAACGTTTCAGTCACATTCTTCCCGATATGCATTGTATCAAACAAATGAGCTATTTTTAGCTCCTCATAGTAGGAAAACCTCATGAATTGAGCGGGATAATATTTCATTCCTCGTGGAAGCCCATTATTAATACCTTCATGATGATTGCAGCCTTATTTCATTCCTCAGCCCATTATTAATACCTTCCATGATGATTGCAGCCTTCATGAAGTATAAAAGAAACAAAATAATTATCAAATAATGGTAAAATAAATTCAATGATTAAAATAAGCATTAAAAACATTTACATGAGCTAACATACATTATGAATGGAAAATTCCTCGACATTTCTATTATATATTCCTTGAACCTCCATAGGTGGAGGTGTCATTCTTCTTGTTTTAACCACTCTATCTTTCCCATTGAAAGATGTTTTTCAAGAATGATACCTATGGTTCTTAGAAGAAGGTTGTCATACTCATCAAACACCATATTTCCTAAACTTTTGAATGGCGATATTTCATCTTAGGGCCACAACCGACATGCAAATTTACCCTTTGTTTGAATACCCGCAACAAATGGATTAATGTCAATTATATGATGAGATTATTTGAAAAGTAAACATGCACCATGATAACATTAAAATATTATATAGTATTAAAGAGAAATATTAGAATGCTTATACATACCTACAAAAATGTGTTAGTCCAGGGCATCATGAATTGTCCATAAAAGTATTCCACGACATTTAAATCTCTTCTTCCCAATTGGTTTATGGGAGGGAATCATTATGTATGACATATGTAAACCATAACTTTAGTAGCTCATCGATAAGAGGATCGATATATACATTCAGTATTTAACCTCGTACTTACCTAATATTTGTTTGAAATTACACATAATTACTAAAGGAATGATATAATAAATATATATAATTAAATAAATAAACAAAATGTATTATGAAAAAATTGAAACAAATGAAAATGTTAAATTCAGAAAAATAATGTAAACAAATACATGAAATAATCATTGTCAACATTATGTTCTCCCTCTTATTGACATCCAAGGATGAATATTATTATTGATTACAAAAATAGGCCACACTAAAGTAAATATACCTGAGCTTCCCAAATGGATTAACACCGTTATCGGCCAATGAAAGCCTAACATTATTAGGTTCATCTTTGAAATCGCCTATTTTCTTCACTCTAAATGCGTAAACTACTCTAGGCATTCAAGAACACCATCTCCACTTATATTAAGTGCATGGTAATCCATAAAACAATTTATGGATTACCATAAATTATGCTATGCTTTCACAACTGAAAAATCATTGCAAACGTGGAATTATGGGAATATGACTAAGAACCTTTCAAGGCACCCTTCTTGTTACTTGACTGTCTGACATTCAATTATGACATTGCGTACATTTGTTTTTCAAGCATGTTGTCCATAATATATATTATGGTCATTTCCTAGATATGCATCTATAGTTTGATAATCCCATTCCAGTGTCTTCATAATGGTATATGCAAACCTGATATGTGTGTATGAGGGTAAAACATTTGACTTTATGGTACAACAATTCACCTAACAATCTACAACATAACAAAATAACTAGTTAATGTAAGAATATTAATCAGAAAATTGTATTTTTATTTTACATATTTAATTAACATCAAAAAAATATAAAAATCAACATTATTATGTATAGGCGAGAGATGAAACATACATATACTCAGTATCCTCAATGTGGTTTCACAAGTGTTCATAAATTATTCTATAACCTTTAAGTTCACCAACAAATAAATGTAGCTGAGTTGTAATATTAGCTCTTGATCCTTCATAAACAAGTATTTGGCTTTTCACACAGAGTTCACCAAATACCAACATTTTCTCATCCTCATCCCATAAAACAAATTTTGATCATTTGATTTGTCCCATCATCTTCTTCCATGGATCATTAACCCATTTGTCCCATCATTTTCTCCATGAGATCCTCATTTTTATCGTGGTGGATGTCTCAGTTTTAAAGCAATATCATTTCTACTACAATACTTGGTAATATTCTATGGGTTGAGAAAACCTAACTTTGCAATGGCAAACAATCATGCAAAATGGGTGGTTACTATAACAAAATTCAAACAATATATATAAAGTGTATAATTTTATATAATTGACAAAATAAAAAGATAATGAATGGCTGTTAATTACCAAAGGATCTATATTCATTAATTCACCAATGTGAACATACTTCCTACAATGTTTTGTAGTTGTTATGGTTGTACCTTAATGATGTATGAGACAACATTTTTACAAGGGAAATAACATCTTCCATCACCATTTTCACCTACTCTACTTTTTTCCCCACCTCTAACAACCTTTTGCGACATTTTTCCGCACAAAATACCCTTTTGAATCGTCATTGTTATAGGCATCGCTCTAAACATCTTTAAGTCAAATATTTAGAAGTTAATTTTAGGGTCATCACCCATTTATGATAAATATACCTAAAAATATTTCTTTCCACCTAGGCTTTGTGGGTCATTTTCAACAGTCAATTTCAAGGTCAATTACTATGGTCAAAGTTCTTCGCAAGAACGATGAACAAATCCACAAATGTCAGTGCAAGAAGTTTAGGTCATTTTCAATGGTTTGTTTTAAGGGGAATAGAATGGCCAAAGTCCACTACAAGAGCATGGAGCAACAAGATCTCTGGCACGAAATGACCATGCTAATTTAGCCTAACCCATTATTGAGATAGTGGATGATTACTGCAGGATTTAGAAAAAATAACTTTTTCTCTTACATGTTATGATGAAAGAGTACTTTCGTCTCAAGCGGTCGTCACAAAACAAAATTCTACCATGGTAGGTCTCTTTCATATCCCCCCTCTTAATCTCTCCCACCCTCTCCATCTATTTGTCTCCCTCCTCCTCCTTCTCTCTTCCTCTCCTTTCCTCCTCTCCCCATCTCTCTCTCTCCTCTTTGTCTCCCCCGCCTCCAACTCTCTCTCTCTCTCTCTCCTTTGTTAGTCTCTCTCAAATTTCACACTCCTTTCTATCTTTATCATTCTACCTCCATCTCTATCTCCATATCACTCTTTGGAATTTATATTCTACTCTTCCTATCTCCCTCTCACACTCATACTCTCTCTACACCCCTCCTTCCTCTTCTCTCCCCCTCTCCCACTCATCTCTCCCTCTATTTCCTCTCCCACATCTACCACCTATTTCTCTCTCTCTCTCCTTGCTTTTTTTTTTTTTTTTTTTTTTTTTTTTTCTCTTCCCCCTCCTTCTCTCTTACTGTGTCTTTTTATACCTCCCTCTCTCTTTCCCATCTAAAGGCAAGACAGTCTCATAGCTTATTGAAGATATAAAAACAGAAAATGTAGCCTTGTTGTGACCCTCATTTTCAATGCTTCTTCTTCCAATGGAGTACTTATACGACTATTTATATGAACATGACCATGACCATGACCATGAACTAGACCTATACCATGACCTAGACCCCATAACTCCATCTAACTTAGTAATAACCTATATTCACTTTAACCATCCACACCCAAGCCTTTAAGTGCAAGAGTCTATACCCATGGACACACCTACCACTTAGAGGGTGAATGAGTGTGGGCTCTTTTTTCCTAAAATCTCCCACTTGCACAAAACTCATCAATTAGTATTCAACATTTATTCATTACCCATTGTTGTCATTTATAAATCATTTATATGTTGATAATATATCAACAACATATATCAGAAATATATCATCAACAAGTCATCACCACAATGAACACAAAGAACATGGGGATGTATGTACACAATTTTCTTTTTATTAATGACTACAACCTTGGGGTTTATAAGCAACAACCTAATAGAGTACAACTCTACAGCACGCATCTATATGCAAGACTTCAAATTTTGCATGCTCAAAGACTAACTGAGATGAGGCAAATAATCCTCACCAGATATCAATTTGTACCATACTAAGAGCATCAACCATGTACCAACCTATGCCAAACAACTTGTAATCAACCTATACCTATAAACAAGTGCATAAACCATGTACCAAGTATATAAACATAATCATGTGTCAACCACTCATCAACAACAAGACTCATCAATATGTACCACATCAACTATACACCCTAAGTAAAAGCTAACCATCAACTACTTTGTCTCTAACCATGTACTAACATGTAAATTTGTCCAAAAGCCCTATCAATTTCATCATCACAATCTGATTTGTAGCTCTTAAATATAATTATGTATCTGATCACATTCCCAAGAACCTTCCTTAACTTTTAACAATAAGAGACTGTGCATTTACACTTCAAACTTTTTTCTAGTCTCACATGCCTAGTTTTGGATTAGTCAACAACCCTAATTTGAAGTAATCATAACTTTGAAATTATAATGTATAAAGATATGAAATTGATATAAATGTTCTCTCAAGCAGGTTTTTATACAATTCTCCATGGAACTACTCTTGGGAACCTCCTTTAAAAGGAGTTATAGCAAAAATGGCATACCTTGTTGAATTCCGCCTTATTCTAGAGAGGCCCTCAGGAGAGTGCCTCAGACAAATGTTTGATGAAATGATCTGAAACTGTTAGAAAGAATACTTCAAAGAATTTAATCTTAACTAAAACATTTTGTCTCATAATTAAATTTGATCTGTTATGTATGGAAGCATAGATTGCTTTTTACCCTAAACACCCGGGATTTTGACTAGTTTAAGTACTGGCCAAAAACCTTATTTTCCATATAGTGTAACTCCAAAAATACAACACCCCAAAAGATGAAATTTTAACCACCCTGATACTTGATATGTTTTCTCACTTTCATAGAAATTTCTGATCTGAATCATTATAGAAAGAAAGTTATAGCTTAAAATGGTGAGATGACCCGAAATAACATACCATAGAAAGCTAACTCCTTCAAAGAATTTATCCTCTTGCATTTTGGCATTCTTTTTTTTCACTTTCCTCATAATTTCTGCTAAGATATCATTGGTAAACCCTAGACACATATATATTCACATTCTCAAGTGTGATTCAAATGAGAGAGCCTTGCCTTATTTATACTCTCCAAGTAGTTTCCTAAAAACATCTTCTAGGTCATCATCCCACCTTCCTTATTTTAGGGTTGGGTCCACTTTAATTTCTCCATTAAAATTAGAAATAATATTTACTCCATTTCCTAGGTCACTTTTGACCTATTTTCCATTTTCTTTAGGGTTAACCATTTTCCATAAATAACCTTCGATTTTGTCACCCACTTTATCATTTCTTGATTTTATCACTTCTGTTTATTTAAATAATCCATCTTGAATAAATAATATCAACCCACTTCTAGGTCACTCTTACAACCATTTTTCCTTTATTTTTTAGGTTGTCCATTTCCATAAAATATTTCTTCTTGATTTGTCACCTTATTTTATCATTTCTTCTTTTAGGTCACTTGACTTCTTTGAACTTGGGGGCTTCAAGCCTCATGTGAGGGTCCTTCATCTCTCGTGAAGGGCCATAACTCTCAAACCAGAGGAGTTATGTGACATTCCACATACCTCACGTAAATGGTGCATGACAAGCACTATCCATCTAGGATAGTTTCACCAACAATTTCCTTATCTTCATCTCATTATTCCTCATACAATCATGGGTCCTCCAACCATTCTTCTAGGATAACTCAATCCGTAGCATCTTCCCGTGAGGGCTGCCCAAGGGGACCTTTGAGTTCATCCATTTGTACACCTTTATCAATTATGATAAGACAATAATGAGTCATCTATACATTTTTTCTTCCAACAATGAATCCTATACCAATGGAACCACATCGATCCATCTTCATCATGTATCGATGACAACTCATTGATCCATCTTCATCTATGCATTCTCATCAAGGACAATACATATTATATTACATCAATCATCAATCAATCAATACTTTGACATCAATCAATCACTTGACATCAATAAATGACATCAATAAATCAAACCATTGGCATCAATGACAACATGATCCAACATATACCTCTTGTTTAATAATGATATTTTATGGATATGACCGTTCACCTATGGTTTAATAATAATTTCAATTGGTTTAATTATAATTATGGTATGTTGATTCTTATTTTTTATTTAATAAGCATAATCTTTTAGTGGATTCAATATGCTATATTCACAATAAATGTTTGACATGTGATAAATTATGTATGATGGAACACTTATCTATATGTACTCTCACATACTCTCTCTCTACCCCCCTCCTCCCTCCCACTATATCTCCTCTCTCTCTACTACATCTAACATATCTCTCCCACCTCTCTCTCTCTACTCCCCCCTCTTGGTATTCCTCTCCCACCCTCTCACACTCTCAAAAAATCCATCTCTACCCCCTTCTCTCTTTACCTCTTGCATCTAACCCTCACTATCTCGCTCTCTGTATCTCCCTCTCTCTCTACCCCAATATCCACACCTTTCTCTCTTTTCTTATATCTAACCCCCCTTCTCTCTCTCTCTTCCCCCTTCCTCTCACTCTCTCTCTACTTCCCCTCTCGATCTCCCATTTCCACACTCTCACAAACTCTCTTTGTCTTTCCCTCTCACACTCTCTTTCTTCCTCTCTCTACACCCCCATCCATAAATCACAAGGAAATAAATGTCCTTGACCTAGACATGTTAAGGACTATACCTAGACCTAGACATAGCAATACCTAGACATGAAAATACCTAGACCATGACCTAGACCTATACTATGACCATGACATTGACTTAGACCATGACATAGAGCCAGAGCTAGACTTAGACCATGGCCTAGACCTATACAATGGCCATGACCTAAATCTTGACATAGACTGTGACGTAGACCCCCCTAGCTCCATATAAGCCTAGGAATAACCTATACTCAACACTTAACCCCCTCCACACTCAATCCCTAAGTGCACTATGCATATACCTCTTGTTAAATTCCCCACAAACCTTGCACCCACATCACCCAAATCTTGGTTCTCTAACCATTTCTCTATTCTTCAAAACACTTTCAATCATTAGCCCTTAGGTCCAAGTTGTCCTCATACCCCTATAAATATGTATTCATAACGATGTTTGGTCTATAATATATGTTATATCCATTGCATTAAGAGAATGCAGTCGCTCTTGTGACTTAAAAGCCTTGTAATTGTTGTTCATGTATGCGCAGCGCGCATGCGTTCTAGTAACATGTGCACATTCCTGCTGGGAATTTTTTGTGCCAAGAACACTCCAATACCTCTTCTATCTCAAGCCTGACAAAGAACTCTCAACATCTTCACACAAAAATAGCGTACATAAACATTTTTTTCTTATTTTAGTCTTGTTGTTTAATTCATAGACAGTTTTGTGCTATTGCAAGACCATTGTGGGAAGAATTAGAAGAAAAAATTATCCAAGTGGAATTGGAACTGTTGTTTGTGTCTTCTTGGAATTGGAAGACAAATTTGTCCAATTGGACTTGTTGTTTGTGTCTTCTTGGAATTGGAAGACAATTTTTTCCAATTGGAATTGTTAGTTGTGTCTTATTATGTAATACCAAGACAAATTTGTCCAATTGGAATTGTTAGTTGTGTAATACCGAGACAAATTTATCCAATTGGAATTGGAGTTTTTAGTTGTCTTCTTGTGTAATACCAAGAAATTATTTTTCAATTCGAATTGGAATTATTAGTTGTGTCTTCTTTTGTAATACGAAGACAAAATTGTCCACTTATAATTGGAATTTATTTTGTGTCTTCTTTTGTAATACCAAAACAAATTTGTGGGGGGGTTCTTAGAAGGAAAATTTTCCCTTTAAACATGGGGAACCAACGGATTCGAGAAAGAAATTCCTGGAGAAAAGAGAAATCGATCGAAAAGGTATAAGAAGAAAGAGAAAAGGAAAAGTTACATATGTCAAAGCGTAGGATTTTAGAATAGGGAAATCCAATTTCTAGCGGAATAGATTTCGTTGTTGTTTCTCCTCCATCACCACAAGAAAAGCACATTATTTCAGTAGAGACCAATCCATCTAGTATTTCATCAAGACATCTTGTTATGGATGACCATATGATGGAGGATTTTCTTGGAGAGGATTATACAATGGATGAAATTAAAGAGGCAACTAGTGTACAACATTTTAGTGAAGACGTTCATGTGGTGCAACCTCTTGTTGGACAGTTAGACGTTCATGAAACTAGTCAATATCATGTCCACTCTCCTCCGGGATTTGATTTGCAGTGATTCAAGGGGAAGGAACTGCAACATTGTTAACTCCACAATAGGGAGGTCAAGAGTGTCAGAATAGGGGTTCATCGTGCCTACCTAGATTGATAATTATGTGAAGAAGCACTCCTCAACACATTCAGTTTGATGAAATTGGTCTAACATCACTTGAAGGTAAGATACCTAACCATACTATTCATTATTATTTTTATAAAATCATCAAAGAATATTTTGAACCAAAATCTAATGCTTCTAAATGTAAATTATTTTTGGCTTTGTTAAAATCTAGAAGTTTGACTGTTGTTAGGAGAATTTTAGGCATTAAAACAGTGAAAATTTTAGAAACAAGTCATCATATTGTTAGAAACCTTGTAGGCTCTTTTCAAATAATAGGTAAGAAATATCATTCTAAATACTGCAATGCAGTCGGACGTGTCTTGTCACAATCAATTGTTAGCAATATCGCAAGAAAACATCGTTGCTACAACAAATCTCTCATATCATGAAATGCAATGTCAAAACCCTTAGAAATTATTATCATAGATGAGATATCCTCGACAGAGGTGGCCCAACATATTTTTGGGCCTTCACTGGTAGGCTACCACATTCTAATATGAATTTAATTGGAGCATTTAAGGGAATAGTACAAGATTTCTCGCATGAGAACACTAGGCCTTATTCAAACCCAAAATATGTACTAAAATTGAGAAAGGGATCTAGGGACCGTGAACCCCATATTAAACACTTTCTTGACATTACATAGACATAGTTGTATGAGAGTTTCAGGACAATACATAGTGCACTTAACTTGGGCCAAATATCTTTCCATAAATTCAAGCCTTGGTATTTTCAAATAAAGAAAATTTGTAACAAATGTTGTTGTATATATCACATTGAGTATGGTTATTATTATGACACACACACACACACAAATTTATATCATGTTTTTCACAACAACCTTTTGAAATAATTCTCAGTTATATTGTCATCGTCATCATCTAGAGACTTTATTCACAACATATTGTGTACAAGGTCAGAGGGTTGTACATTTTATCAAAAAGCTTACTTATATAGGACATACCCTAGGTGTGGTGGAATGACATTACTGAGCAAGTGCATCCATGTAAGTGATGAGTATGAATTGAGGAGGAAGGGCATTGCCTTGCAAAGCTTTAAATATGTCACATATGATACTGATGGAGGACATGAAAAAAAAGACACAATTGGTTAATTCCCATGTACAAGTATGTGACTTCATGAATGAATTCTTTGAAAATACATGACAATATGTTCAACATGTGCATGTGGCTCGATGGAAGGATGAGCATTTTAGAATATGAAGATACACATTTATCATTGGTATTGTGTTATCAATGGTTGATTTTACTGAGAACTACACCCTTCAACTACAAAATGAGATTCAAAGCCAATATTATCACTCAGAGAATGTCAGCATAATGGTCCATATCACATACATTCATGGGATGGATAGTAACAAAGAAAATAGAGTTATATTGAAGGCGTATTGTGCTTATAAATAAGCGATGATCGGTGCCATGACTTATCCTATGTACAACATTGATTTCAATTTTTTTACAATCACCTTAAGGAGAAGAACATATAGATGGATCAACATTGGATTTGGTTAGATGGTTGCGCAGGCTAGTTCAAAGATGCTCATGTATTTCAATAATTGTGTATGTTGCACAAAAAAATCAAGGTACCACACATTTGGAAATATGTTGAGTTCGGGCATGGGAAAGGGGAGCATGATGGAGTAGGTGAATGCATAAAAATAAAGTTACGCAGGCAAGAAATGAAGTTCACAACTACTTCCCTCATTTGAGATGCAAAATCCATTGTTGAACGGTGTTATTCAGTAAAGGGAGAGGGAAAAAGAACTCGTGAAGACCAATCACACAAGAAAGGACATGTACATACATATTTTTGAGAGGTGGTCATTATAGATCAATCATAGTGGTATGAATGAAAAACAATCTAGGGAACTCGTGGACTCCATTCAATTAGAACATCAGACAATGCAATAGTTGAAATATGGATGATAAAACTCTCTTGCTTTTGTTGTCCATGTAGTAGTAATGAATGGGATGATTGTGAATCGATAGACTGGGTTGATATATGGGATCATGTATCACTCCCCATTGGTCAACATATAACTATGTAATTATCCTTTTTGGAGGAGGACCAATCGAGTATTTCAACATATTATGATCATGTCTCAGATCTCGTACTGCCAGGTTCATTGAAACCTTCTATTAAATTTTGAATAACTAGTATCAATTTTGTATGCTTTGGTCATTTAGTGGACTCACGTGTTAGCACTCCATTTTTCTTAGGGCACATATATGCAATGGTTTCCCCAAGAGGTAATGAATGGGGCACATATTATTGGATGGCACATTTCTTAGAGGGAAAGTAGACCCTCATGCAATCATTAATAAACTCCAAAGGAATTGAATTTTCGATTGGGTCGATGATTATTAAATGATAATATCTAACACGTGATGAAAGAACATGGAAGAAACATGGTTATGTATTTCAATATTATAGACCAGGTGAAGTCGTATACCACTTTATCAACTTGGTTTTTGGTACAAACCTCCAACTAAAAACAATTCCATGTAAGAACTCATCAAAGGTACGATACTTATTTTCTTACTATAAGAACGAGAAGTTAATGGAGACCATCAATATTAGAAGTGATCTTGATGGTATACTTGAATGACCATAGGTATGTAAAAGGAATAATTGAACAAATATTTCATATTTATGAATTATTGAAATTTTGGCTTCATTTTATGGTTGTTATGGTATTCTTGTATTTACATGCCTTGCCTTGCCTTGTCATGACATGCCTTTCCATGCCTTGCATTTCCTTTCCTTTCCATGCCATGCCTTGAATTTTCATGCCATGCCATGCCATGCCTTTCCTTCCATGATATGTCTGGCCTTGCCTTCACTTTCCATGCCTTTCCATGACATGACATGCCTTTATTTGCCTTGCATTTCCTTCACTTCCATGCCATGCCTTGCCTTGCCTTCACTTTCCATGAAATTCCATTCCATGCATTGCATTTACTTCATTTTCCATGTCATGCCTTGCCTTTCCATGCCATTCTATGACATGCCTTGCACTTCCCTCACTTTCCATGCAATGCCTTGCATTTCCATGCCATTCCTTTCCTTTCCATTACATGCCATACCTTTCCA
>SNQJ01S0007304.1:19884-54424 GCA_010110895.2 Picea sitchensis | reverse complement strand
CTTGTGTTTCCATGTCATACCATGCCTTGCATTGCATTCAATTACCATGCCATGCCTTGTCTTTCCTTCACTTTCCATGCCATGCCTTTCCTTTCCATCCCATGCCTTTCCTTTCCTTCACTTTCCACACCATGCCATTCCATGCCATGCCTTTCTATGACATGCATTTCCATGCCATGCCTTTCCTTGCCTTGCATTACCTTCACTTTCCATGCCATGTCTTTCCTTGCCTTTCCTTTCCTTCACTTTCCATGCCATGTCATGCCATGCCTTTCCTTTACATGTCATGTATTGCATTGCCTTCAATTTCCATGTCTTTCATTTCCATGCCATGTTGTTCCTTTCCTTCAATTTCCATGCCATGCCTTGCATTGCCTTCACTTTCAATGCCATGCCTTTCATTGCATTTAATTTTTTTAATCTGCCATGCCATGTCTTGCCTTTCCTTCACTTGTCATGCCATGTCATGCCATTCCTTTCCTTTCCATGTGATGGCATGACATGCCTTTCATTTCCTTCACTTTCCATGTCATTCCTTGCCTTTCCACGCCATGCCTTTCCTTTCCTTCACTTTCCATTCCATGCCTTTCCTTTCCATGTGATTCCTTTCCTTGAATGATCATAGGTATGTAAAAGGAATAATTGAACAAATATTTAAGATTTATGAATTATTGAAATTTTGGCTTCATTTTATGGTTGCTATGGTATTCTTTTATTTCCATGCCTTGCATTTCCTTGTCATTCCATGCCCTTCCATTCCTTGCATTTACTTTCCTTTCCATGCCATGCCTTGCCTTTCCTTTCATTTCCTTCACTTTCCATGCCATGGCTTTCCTTGCATTGCCTTCGCTTTCCATGTCATGCCTTTCCTTTCCTTCACCTATCATGCCATGCCATGACAGGCCTTTCCTTTCCTTCACTTTCCATGTAATTCCATGTCATTCATTGCTTGTCCTTCACTTGCCTTTCCATGCCATGCCATGCCATGCCTTACATTTCCTTCACTTTCCATGCCATGCCATGCCTTTCCATTCCCTCCCATACCTTGCCTTTCCAAGCCTTTACTTGCCATGACATGTCTTGGGATGCTATGACATGCCTTGTCATGCCTTGACTTGCCATGCCATGCATCACCTTACCTTCACTTGAATTTCCATGCCTTGCCTTTCCTTTCCTTCACTTTACATGACATGCCTTTCCTTCTCTTGATATTCCTTTCATTTCCTTTCAATGCCATGTCATGCCTTCACTTTCCATGCCATGCCATTCCATGACATTCCTTTCCATACCTTTCCATGTCATACCTTTCCATTCCATTCCATTATTTCCATGCCATTCTTTCCCTTTCCTTTCCATGTCATGCCAATACCATGTTTTTCCTTTCCATGTCATGCCATGCCATGCATTTCCATGTCATTCCTTGCCTTGCCTTTACATGCCATGCCATACCTTGTATTTCCATTCCATTATTTTCCTTTCCATTCCATTCCTTGACTTTCCATGCCATGCTTTTCCTTTCCATTCCTTGTCATTCCATTCCTTTCCTTGCCATGCCTTTCCATGCCTTACCATGCCTTCCATTTCCTTACCTTACCATGTCATTCCATCCATGCCATGCCATGCCTTTCCTTTACATGCCATGCCATGCCATGCCTTTCCTTTCCTTTCCATGACATGCCATTCCTTTCCTTTCCTTTCCATGACATGCCATTCCTTTCCATACCTTTTCTTTCCATGTCTATCATAACAAGGTGTTAAATTTTCAAACATATGTAATAATCACTGAGAAAAACCTTAGTGTCAGAGATCCTCCAACAAACGGTTTTCTGGTCAAATGAATGATAGCGGAGGGGCCCTAATAGCTAAAAACAAATGCTCTAAGTCTAATGCAACTGACGGTTCATCGATGCAAGTCTTGGATTGATTTTTATCACGATTTTCAACTCTCCTCCTCCATCCATTCAGGGACATGTTGCCAATTTGGTTCAGGGCCATAAAATCCAAACCGAGCAGCATAACATATTTTTGTAAGCTCCCGCAAGTCTGTTTGACCAAGGCCCGTGTGGCCACACTACCCACAATCACTCGACATACTTTTCTTGAAAATTGACCTCTTGTTCGGAAATGACATTATGCCTCATTGAGAAAAACCTTAGTGCTGGAGATCCTCCAACAAACATTTTTCTACTCAACAAAATGACAGTGGAGGGGACCCACTAGCGGAAAATCGGTGCTTCGGATCCATTGCAATGGACGATTCATCCATCCGATTCTCGTTTTGAGTTTTATAATGAGTTGCAACTCTCCTCCTCAAGTCATTCAGGGACATGTCACCAATTTGGTCGAGGGGCATAAAATCCAAAATGGGCAGCATAACAGAGTTTTGTAAGATCACGCAAGTATGTTTGGAAAACGCCCATGCGACCATGCTACCCAGAATCATTGGACACAGTGTTCTTGAAAATCGACCTCTTGTTCAAAAATTGCACTATACCTCATTGAGAAAAACCTTAGTTCTAGAGATCCTCCAGCAAACAAGTTTTCGGTCAATGGAATGATAGTGGAGGGGCCCCACTAGTTGAAAATCGGTGCCTTGGATCCAATGCAACTGGTGATTCATCCATTCAAGTCCTAGTTTTATTTTTATTGTGAGTTGCAACTCACCTTCTAAATCCATTCACGTACATGTTGCCAATTTGGTCCAGGGGAATAAAATCCAAACCGAGCAACATAACAAAGTTTTGTAAGCTCCCACAAGTCTGTTTGGCCAAAGTTGATCCGGATTATTTTCAGAACGAAATGAAAGAAGAGATATTACAATGAAATACTCATGAAAATTTCCCAAAACATAGAAATACAACAATACTTGATTTCTATTAATGAAATAAATGTAAAGAGACTATAAAAATAGAGAGTGCGAGAATTTCTAGAATGGTGGCAGCTTTATCTCTGAGAAGAGATGTGATGGCTACACTCATTCGCCAGAAGATGATTAAAATGAGGCTTTGAAGGTATTTTTATGATAAACATAAATTCCAAAAATCTAGACATCCAAAAACCTAACCCTAAGAGACGAAACGCCAAAAAGTCATGTGGGCCCCGTTTGGGTAAGTTAGTACATTAACTTCTCGGGGTCGTAACTTTTGCATAAGATCTCCATTTTAGGTGCGTGATAGCTCGTTGGAAAGGTAATTTCGATAAATATGCATTACACCATCAAAATCTGACTTTGTCTACAGTTTGACTATGGATATACAAAAAAACATTGTTTAGGTCCCCAAAACGGCCCTGGAAGTACAACAAGGTGTGTAGACATGAAAACATACAAAATAATCTAGTTGGATTAGGTGGGAGGCCACCAGTATCCACCTGGAATATGTGTCGGTCTTTAGACATCCCAAGAAGTGTAGAACCCACAATTACAAAGANAGGAGCCAGTTGGAACAGGTGGGTGGCCACTAATATCCACCTAGATCAATACTTCCCCATTAGGAAGCAATGGTATCCATTGCTTTGAGTGCCCAGGGAAGAGGGGAAATCATTTTCTAAATCTGAATATTGGTTAGTTGTGTTCCTTGTTGGAGAAGTTGTGCTTCTTGGATTATGGAAGTCACAAACCTTTTGTTGGAGGGGTTGAATCTATTCCACCAACCTGTTGTCTCTAGGTTGGATGGGGAATTATGTAGGCACCATTGTAGGTGAAGAAACAATATATTTTGTCTCTTCAACATTTTTTTTTTGTTGGATAGAAGGTGTTGAGGTTGCAGTGGTTGTAGTGGTCTTATGTGCATCCTTTGAACAGAAAGTGAAGAGGATGAATTTTGCAGTATGATAGATTACCTTGCAGTGTTGTTTTGGTGGAGTAGTAGTCGGAACTACATCTGGTATCTTGTAGAGATAACCTACCAGAGTAATAATGACACTAAAGGGTCTAGACTCATAGAAAACATGACATTTCCACATATATGGTTGGCACAAAACAACATCACAAATATCAAGGGGGGAAATATGACACACTACCTCATCCTTTAAGGGATGGATTCCATAGGACATACGACACTGTTGGATGACGTGAATATCACGTCCCTGGTGAATCCACCCGATGTTGTATGGTTGCGAGTGTGGTTTTGTTGAAAACCCCAACTATTTGATGACCTTCATTGATATGAGGTTCTTATTTTTTCTATTATCAACAATGAAATGCAATGGGGCCCCCTTCACCCACATCTGTGAATGGAATATAATCTCCCCCTCTTCATGATCTATTGGTTCCTCTAGCTGAATTGTTGTGGTCGTGATAGTAGAAGTGGGGTCTACATCGATGATCTTTCTATTTTCAATATTTTATGGATCAATTTTCACATCAGGGTTCAGCTCTATGTCTTTGACCTCGGCCACCAATGACAATTTCTAGCGAGATTCATCGATGTTGTGCCAGGGGATTTTGTGGAAGTCATGCCACTTCCCAATGTCATTCTTCATCTTTACTTTACCCTTTTTGTCCTGTGTCTTGGACTGGTTGTCTATAGGTTGTTGGTTAGGGCCATCTTTGCCATGCTTTGGTTTTTGCATATTTTCAGACCCGAATTCCCATTTGTTCTGGTGCCTAAATTTCTACTTGTTTTTAACAACATATCGGTAGGAAACTCACAATGATAAGATGTTTAGGAAATCCATTTCGGTTTGGATGTACCTATGCAGATCCCCACGGTATTTCAAAACCAGATATCTCTCATATTCTTTGATACCCAACTTGGTGTGCAAGGTATGGAAAGTATTTGTGAACTCAGGAAATGTTTGGCTCTTCTCTTGTCATAGTGTGGTCCATGTCATGTACTGGTATTCATAGTTATCAACAGGATAGTATTGTTCTTTGACTACATCCACACAAAAAAACCCAAGTGGGCTCGACCCCATATATTCCAGATTCCTTTGAGGAACTTTTCTCCCACTAAGTTTCCCACCAATGTTTGACATGGGGGAGATCCTTCAAGGGTGAGAAGGTGATGTTTTCCCTGTCAGAAAAATTTTGAATAGAGAAATAACCTTCTAATAGATTTAACCATTTTTCTAAGGAATCTGCATCTAACTGACCTTAAAATATGGGAATATCAAAATTAACTTGTACCTTGAAGGGAGAGGTTCCTCCAAAATGGTCGCTTGATGAAGATGTGCATGTTTCTATTGATAGGCATTGAAGGATGTGTTCAAAATTCTCCATCATTCCATCCATTTTTCACTCGAGAGATTGCTTAAGCAACAGGTTAATAGAATCTTTTGCTCTGTCGTTTTTCTTTTCTGCCGCCATCAAGGGTTTCTTGGGCATGTGAGAGTGATTGTCCTCAAGAGAGACATACTCGAGACCCAACTGGCTATACTCGGACCTCGTCGAGGACATGCACTGAAAAAATGATCAAGAGCAGCCTGCTTTGATACCATTGATACAGATTATTTTCAAAACAAAATGAAAGCAGATATATTACAATGAAATAATCATGAAAATTTCCAAAAACAGAGAAATACAAAAATACTTGATTTCTATTAATGAAAGAAATGTAAAGAGACTATAAAATACAGAGTGCAAGACTCACTAGAATGGTGGAAGATTTATCTCTAAGAAGAGATGTGACGACTATTCACATTCACTAGAAGATTATTACAATGAGGCTCTAAAGGCCTTTTTATGATAAACATGAATGCCAAAACCCTAGACATCCAAAAACCTAACTCTAGGAGATGAAATGCCAAAATTCATGTGGGCCCTGTTTGGGCAACTTAGTACATTAACTTCCTAGAGTCATAACGTTTACATACGATCTCCATTTTAGGCGTGTGATATCCTATTGGAAAGGTATTTTTGAGAACTATGCATTACGCCATCAAACCATGAATCTGTCTACAGTTTGACTGTGGTGAGCCAAAAAAACATTGTTTAGGGCCCCAAAACAGCCCTGGAAGTACAACATGATGTGTTGACATGAAAACATACAAAATAAGCTAGATGGATTAGGTGGGAGGCCACAAGTATCCACCTGGAAGATGTGTAGGGATTCAAACAACCCCGGAAGTGTAGAACCCACAGTTACAAAGAAGTACAGAAGAACGTGCTACACTAAAAAGTGACAAGAGGAGCCAGTTGGAACACATGGGTGGACACCAATATCCACCTAGATCAAAGGTCCATGCAACCACACTACCCACAATCGCTCGACATAGTGTTCTTGAAAATTGACCTCTTGTTCAAAAATTTCACTATGCCTCATTGAACAAAACCCTAGTGCTGAAGATCCTCCAACAAATGATTTTCTGGTCAATGGAATGATAGCGGAGGGGCCCACTAGTTGAAGCCTGGTGCCCTAGATCCAATGCAACTGATGGTTTTTCCATCCAAGTCTTAGTTCAAGTTTTATCGCAAGTTGCAACTCACCTCCTCAAGACATTTAGGGACATGCCACCAATTTGGTCTAGGGGCATAAAATCCAAACCGAGGATCATAATACAGTTTTGTAACCTCCCACAAGTCTTTTGGGAAAAGGCCCACATGACCTTGCTATTGAAAATCACTTGACATAGTTTTCTTGAAAATGGACCTCCTCTTTAGAAATTGCACTATGCCTCATTGAGAAAAACCTCAATGTCAGAGACCCTCGAACAAATGGTTTTTTGGTCAATGGAATGATAGAGGAGGGGACCCACTAGATGAAACCCAATTCTCTAGATCCAATTCAATTGATGGTCCGTACATTCGAGTCTCGGCTCGAGTTTTATCATGAGTTACAACTCGCCTCATCAATCTATTCAGGGACATGTCACCAATTTGTTCTAGGGGCATAAAATCCCAGTCGAGCAGTATAACAGATTTTTGTAAGCTCTCTCAAGTCTTTTTGGCCAAGTCCCATGCGACCACACTATCCATAATCACTCGACACAATGTTCTTGAAAATAAACCTCTTGTTCATAAATTGCACTATGCCTCATTAAGAAAAAATCTAATACAAGATATCCTAAAACAAATGATTTTCCGGTCAACGAAATGACAATGGAGGATCCCCACTAGTTGAAACTCGATGCCCCGGATCCAATGTAACTGACGATTCGTCCATCTGAGCCCCGGTTTGAGTTTTATCATAAGTTTCAACTCACCTCCTCAAGCCATTCAGGGACATGTTGGTATGGAAATGCAAGGAAAGGAAAAGTAAGGAAAGACAAGGCAAGACATGGCAAGGCTAAGAAAAGCTAGACATGGAAAGGCAAGGCAAGGTCTAGGTCTAGGTAAATCCTATTAATTATGATAATCCATGTTTCACAACTATGAAGATACCTTAGATATATGATTAAAGACAACTTATGTTATTAAATTGAAATTCTCATGCAAGTATTTTTATCTAAGATAGATGGGATAACAAGTTGTAGAATTGCATGCTTAATGAATCCTTTAATTGTAATTTTTACGTATTAAACTTGTTCATTTAGTACAAGCATTATTGTTTTTAGGAAAGAAAAAAGGTATGATACATGAATTCCATGGATTTTTTATTAAATTAACTTGATAACAAATTATCTCAAATGATGAAAATAACTATATTTTTACAAACAATCAGTTTTATGAATATCATAATGAAAGAACCTTTTCGATGAATTGCGGTTACCCAAGGAAAGTCATGGAAAGGAAATGCAAGGCATGGCATGGAAAGGTAATCCAAGGCATGGAAAGGAAAGGCATGGCATGGCAATGAAAGGCATGCAAGGCAAGGCAATCCAAGGCATGGCATGGCAAGGCAAGGCATGGAAAGGAAAGGCATGGAAATTCAATGCAAGGCATGGCATGGAAATGGAAAGGAAATGAATGGAATGGTGTGGAAATTCATGGCATGGAAAGGCATGGAAAGGCAAAGAAAGAAAATGCATGGCATGGCATGGAAAGGCATGGCATGGAAAGGAAAGGAAATGCATGGCATGGCATAGCATGGTAAGGAAAGGCATGTAAATCAAAGGCATGGCATGGCAAGGCATGGAATTTAAAGTAAAGGCATGTCATGTAAAGGAAAGGCATGGCATTCCAAGTGAAGGCAATGCAAGGCATGGAAAGGCATGGCATGATAAGGAAAGGAATGGCATGGCATGGAATGGAAAGTAAAGGAAAGGAAAGGCATGGAATGGAAAGGAATGACATGGCAAGTGAAGGCCATAATAGATCAAAACTTCCATATCTTTATTGTTGGGAGTATTCCATCACACAAAGATATACAGTACACTGAACATGTGCTTATGACAGCCATAGAACTTTACATCATTACTATGTAAAACAATGGGAATACAACATAATGTGCCATGCACCTTGCACATGAATATATTCATAACATCATAAGATTACAATAAGCTCAGAGTGATCTTTACAATGATAGCTAAGCTAACTCAAAACTCTCAGATGAATTATCTCACTAGCTAAGTCAGTGAACAACTAACTCTTTTTATGAGCTTAGAGTTCCTTTTTATATATTTCATTTTTGGGGAGTGCTATCTCTTTCTTATATTTCCACTTTATTGTCTAATCCAAATTCCTTACATGCTTCTTGTGCCTTCCAACACTCCATGTAGACTCTTTGCATTAGGGGAAATATTAACTTCCTGGCCATCTTGTCTTTTATCCACCCCAAATCTTCTTGGTTTTGGGCGCAACTTAAAAAATTTGGACGGATGCACACTTGGTAGTATTTATGCTTGGAACTTTGCTGATAAAATGCAGTCCGATGTTCACTCTATGGAATTCCTTGTGAATTTCCTTCAGTGCGCACAAAACTATGGAATGAGTGCGCACAACTTCATTTGTCTCCACGTGCAAAACTGGACCCAAAACTTTGGGTGCCAACATAAAGCAGTTTCCATTTAGATAAAAACAAAAAACCTACCCTCAGACATGACCATTGGTTTACTCTTGTTATATTTAAGAGTACATTTCTCATCTTCCAGTGAACTATGTTCCCCTACTGGGTCTGAATTTAATTAATGCACAAAAATGTTACACATATACAAATGAAGCAGTGTCTAGAAGACAAAAGAAGATTTCCAAAATTTTTGGTACCAATGTGTCACACCTTAAAAGTTAATTTATATCTGGGGCACAAATCTCTCTAAGAAGTCTCAAGGTAAGAACTTTGAAAGAGAGAAAGGAAAACTAACTAGAATCCAAAAAACAAAAGTGTAGAGTGTAAAACAAAGCAAGAAATGCATAAGAGGTAAATAAAAAACCAAGCAAGAAATCAAAGATGAGAAAACAAAACATTTATTTATGTACAATGGGAAGATGCTTCAAAGGTTAGCTGATGTAATGTTTTAGGATTTGGCCATTTGTGGGGAGAGAATCTACATCCCCTTCAAGATTTTGAAAATGGTAGGTTCCTAGGCCAATCTTTTCGTTGATTATGAATGGACCTAGACACAATTTTTGGAACTTTGAGAATTTTCCTTTGTCTTCATTGGGTTATCCCATTTGAGTACAAGGTCGCCAACCTGAGAGTCTTTTTCTCCAACAAAATTTTTATCAAACCAATGTTTAATAGTCTATTGGTGAGTTTCAAATTTGGTTTTAGATTTGGTGCGGTTCTCTTATATATTTAACAAGGTGTTAATGTGTTTTTGGATGACAGAGCACTCTCTCCCATGTGATTGTTATGTAATCTTAAGGGAAGGGAGATGTATGTTTGAAGGAAGGATAACTTCTTTCCCATAAACAAGAAAGTAAGGAGAGGTCTCAATGAATTCTTTGGGTGTAACGTGGTCAGCCCAAAGGGTTTTAGATAATGCATTATTCCAATTCCTTTGTTGGTCGATTACAATTTGTTTAAGGATGTAGATCATATTTTTGTTTGTGGATTCAGCTAGGCCACATTGAGGCTAATAATTGGTTGCACACTTTAAAGGGATCCCCTTCTCTAGGAAAAACTTAGTCAATTTTGGCGATGAAAAATATGTAACATTATCAAATACAAGAGTGTTGGGTACTACAAACCTCGTCATGATGTGTTGTTCAAGAAAATTGATTACCACTTCGTCATTTACCTTAGTTAATGGTATTGCTTCTTTATAGCAGGTAAAATAATCAGTGGTAGTTAGAATATACTTATGCCTCTTATATGAGTGAGGGTTTATGTTACTGATTATTTCCAGCCCCCATTGTTCAAAAGGCTCTTCGACATCAACGAGATGAAGTGGAACAAATTATTTTCTCTCTCTCCCAGTTGAATTTTGGAAAGTGTCGCAGCTCTGAGAGTAGGCATGAGAATCCTTGAATAATATAGGCAAGTAGTAGCTAGATCTTAATATCTTATGGGTTATGGTATCTCTTGAAAAATAACCTCTAGTTGGTCCATTGTGCATATATATGAGAACCTTGTCAATGTCTTGCTTATTGAGACATTGGATAAGAACTCCATCATAATTATTCCTGAACAACATAACATGGACTAGTTTATATTGCAGAGACTTAATCCATGGGGCACTCATTCGCTCATTTGCTCACTAGTCTTTTTCAGTAAGAACTATTGCAAGATAATGGCTAGACGAAAAAATATCTAACAGGAAGTCTTTAGTAAAATTAGGACTTTGAAGAGCAGGTGTAGCTTCTCTGGGGGCCTTTATATTCTCAAAGGCCTCCTCTTCAACATATGTCCATTTGAATTCAAGCATCTTGCTTTATCATTTGTTGAAGAAGTTTAACAATTTTGGTAAAATCCAGAACAATTTTTTTCATGAAATTGATTTTCCCAAAAAAGGACTACATAGACCTATTGTTGTGTCAAGGTGGGATATTCATAATATATTTGGTTCATTTTGGGTCAACAGAAATCCCTTCTTTGGATATAACATGCCCCAACAATTTACCTTCTGAAACAACAAAGATGTTTTTTTTTTTTTTTTTCTGTTTTTTATGTGACCTGCGGGACTATCCTATGGCTTGAGAAATCGCGACTCATGGGAATATAAGATGTCAAAATCACTTGGGGATCGCATCCAGCCTGAACCACACCAACCCTTAGCATGGATAAATTTTTTGTCCCCGCATGTTTCAAACTAGTGACTTAATATCACAGAGTGCCTTAAAAATGCACTCTGTCATTGAATGTCCTACACCTCGTGGACACAAAGATGTTTTTCTCTGGGTTTAGAGAAATACCATATTCTCTGCATCTTTCAAAAATTTGCTTCATATGTTTAGGGTGATCATCTCTTTGCTTTGAAGAAGCTATGGCTTAGGTTGATTGACAGTTGGTATGGATAGTTGGTTGTCATTGATTTCAACCATTGGAGAGTGATATTGTAGTTTGATGTCAACCCTTAGTAATTGATTTCAACCCTTGGAGAAAGTCCAATGGCAAATTCTAGTAGCACAAAGGTTTGGGTAATGGAACCAAGTTTGTTTGATGTATAATGGTATGAGTTTTAATATATTTTAAGGTAAGACTATTATATATGGGTAGTACATTTCATGCCATTTTTGGTGGTATGTGGAACATCACATAACTCCTCACGGTTAGAGAGTTATGTCCATGTGAAATTGGAGAACCTAGGTTTGGGTAATGGACCCAAGTTTGTTTGATGGATAATCATATGAGTTTTGATATATTTGTAGGCAAGAATATTCTATATGGATAGTATATGTCATTCCATTTCTAGTGGTATGTGGAATGTCACATAACTCCTCACATTTAGAGAGTTATGGCCATGTGAAGTTGGAGAACCCTCATGAGTCATCTAGAAGCCCCAAAAGGCCAAAGTAGTCAAAGTGGTTTAAGAGATTTTATAAGGTAAATAATAAAGTTAAGTGATCCGTTTACTATAAGTTAAAGTGAATACAAAATAAATTATTTAAATAATAAAGTTAATGGAGAAATTAGAAGTGGGTTAACCCTAAAATAAGGAAAGTGGTTTAAGATGGTTAAAAGGTAACCCCTTGAGGAAGCTACATGAAAGTATAAATAAGAGGAAAGGCTCTTTAATTTTAATCACACTTGAGAATATTGAATATATATAGGTGATTGAGGTAACCAAAGGATATCTAAGCCGAATTTCAGAGGGAAGGTGAAGTAAAAAAGGTCGAAATTCAAGGGAGGATAAATTATTTTGATGATGCTTTCTAAGGTATGTTATTTACAAGTCATCTTACCATTTTTACAATAAATTGTTTTCTAGAATGACTCAGACCATGAAATTGGGAGGCCATTGAGAAAACATATCCAAGTATATATAGTACAAATTTCATCTTGTGGGTCATTGTATTTTTGGAGTTACACTCCGTGGAAAATAGGGTTTGTGGCTAGTCCTGAAACTAGTATAAAACAAGTGTTTCAGGTGAAAACGTCATAACTTCTTCATAACAGATCCAAATTCAGTAAGACCAAATGTGTTGGTTAGAGTACATTCTTTAGTATTATTTGTAAAATTTTCATATACATACAACAAATATTATATTCAGGGCACTCTCTACAAGTTCTCTCTCTAGAATAAGCCAAAATTCAACAAGGTATGTCATTTTTGCTATAACTCATTTTCTGAGAGGTTCCAAGTAATGAAACCTGGAGGAATTTCATAAAACACACGGAAGAACATTTTGTACTATTTTCATATCTTTATTCATTACAAGTACATAGTTATCATTATTTCAAGTTAGGGTTGTTGACTAATCCAAAACTAGTCATGTGAGACTAAAGTAAAGTTTGATGAAAATGCTAGTCTCTTGTTGTTAAATTTAAGGAAGTTTTGCAGGTTGAGATAAAGGTTGGTGCATGGTTGATGCACTTATTTATGGTACAATTTGATTAAAAAAAATTTGGTACAGGTTGGTGCATGGTTGATGCACTTGTTTATGGTACAAGTTGATTATAGGTTGAGGTACAGGTTGATGCATGGTTGATACATGGTTCAGTTTATTGGTACAGGTTGTTTGGTGCAGGTTTATTGGTATAGGTTTACAGAATTATATCTCACAGTGATAGTGTGACAGTGGTTCCATCATTCTACTTATACATCAGGGCGGCTGGACAGGGCAAGGATAGGTGGTTGTAGCCAAAGAACATAGGGGATTGTATCCTCCTTCTGGTTGTAGCCAGATAATTGGGGATTTGGGGCTTCCCTCAAGTTGTAGCCTGAGAAACTAGGGGGTTGGAGCCTCCTTCCCGTTCCATCTAGAAAACAAAGGAAGTTGGTGCTTCCAATGAATGTAATTCTTCAAGACATATAAGAAAAAACATTATGTGGTTTTCTCCCGCTTTGGGTTTCCACGTAAAAACACGGGTGTACTGTGTATGTGTATGATTGTTCATTTTTTCATTGTTTATTTACTCTGCAAATATTGGATGATAATTCTACATTGATATAACACTTGCATTATATGATTAAAAAGGATTAGATTTCTCTATTACTAATTCACCCCTCCTCTCAGTAATCCAACAATTGGTATCAAAGTAGGTTCCTTTAGAAATCAGTTTAACCATTGAAAGGTATATCATGGAGAGCAAAAGAATGTATAAAAATGGAATACCACAGTTTGATGGATAGAAGTATGCCTTTTGGAGCATAAGTATGAAGACATATATACAACCACATGGATTTTAAATTTGGAAATCAATTGTAGATGGATACATAGCACCAACATTTCCATCGACAAATGACAAAGATATGAAAATTAGTCACAATAATTACAAAGCCACAAATGCACTTATGAATGGTCTTGTAGAATCGGTATTCACCAAAGTTGCACATTGTAAATCCGCTAAAGAGATTTGAGAAAAACTTTGAAATAATTATGAAGGAGATTCAAAAGTCAAAATAGCAAAGCTTCAAACTTACAGAGGTCAGTTTGAACAACTAAATATGAAGGAAGATGAGAACGTTGCAGCTTACTTTTTATGAGTCGATGAAACAGTAAATGCAATCTTGGGATTGGGAGAAGAAATCAAATAATCTTTAATTTTTCAAAAGGTAGTAAGATCTATTCCTTTGATATTTGACCCTAAGATATCATCACTAGAAGAAAGAGTAGATATAAACTCAATAAGCATGGATGAACTACATGAAATCCTCACAGTATATGAAATGATAACTGAAAAGGAAAATCCATATATAAAAGAAGCAGTCTTCAAAGCATCCAAAAGGTCAAAGAAAAAAGAAAAAGAACATGGCAGCAGCAGTGATGTCTCGGAAGATGATGAAGAAGTGGCCAACTTTGTCAGAATATTGAACAAGGGAACCAATGGTATCTATAAAGGTAATCTTCCTTTGACTTGTTTTAATTGTGATGGTATTGGTCATTTTCTTAACAAATTTTCTCATAATAAAAAGAGAAATTATGAAGGTTGCTCAAATAGCAAACAAACATATAAAGGAAAAAGAACCACAAAGAAGGTTTTTAAGAAAAGCTTATGCACCAAAGAAGAAATCTCATCATTAGATGAAGATGAAGTCAGTGACAGTGAGACAGAAAGAGTTCTATTCATGGAAGTAGAAGACTCTGATAAAGAAGACTATGAAGAAGAATATGAAGAGGCAGAAGAAGAATATGAAGAGGCGAAATTTGACTTCCGAGAAGAATTGTTGTGTGCCATAGAAGTTATCAGAAGAAAAAAGAATAAAAACAAGAAACTACAAGCGGAATAGACAAGAAAAACGACACTTAGGTACTAGAACAAATGATCACAAATTTGAAGGTTCAAATTGAAGAAGATAAAATAATTGAAGAAGCACTCAAAGAACAGCTAGAAGGAAGAGACATGATCATTGGAAATTTGGAAGAAGAAATTGTCACATTAAGAAAGCATATTCAAAAGAAAAATATGCAAAGAACCTCAAAAGTTTTCAATGACATTATCAATAGTCAAAAAACTTATCATGGCAAGTCCGAAATTGGATACAATCAAACAAAAAAGGGATCAAGCTCCAAAACAACAGAACGAGAAACATATCCAAAAAGCTATGAAGAAACAATCAAAGAGGATAGGAAGCTATAAAAAGAAAATTACAGGGACACTCCTCCACCGAAAAGATTTATATTTCAGAATCAACAACCAACAGAAATAGATAGGCCTCAGGAAGAAGAAGGATTCATAAGAGCACCTCCTTTCAAAATATCTTCAACTCCCAGGTATCAAACTATCTTTTTTGGTTTATGTTATGCATGTAATAATTTTGGACATAAAGATGTGAATTGCAGAGCTAATAACAAGAACATAAACAACTTTGAAATTCATACACAAAAGGGTTATCCAAGAAGGCCTAGTGAAAAACAAAGAAGAAGTTACAACAGGTTTGAATATTTGAGCACTGAAGTGGAATGCTACAAATGTAAAAAAATTGGACACGTGGCCAAAGATTATAAAATGACAGTCCATCCTAGAGAAACACAACAAAACAACAATACTCATAGACAGGAACCTCATAAAAGGACATGGATAAGAAAGAAGAATCAATATATCAATGACGAATGCACACTTTCTCTACAAGATAAGCAGAAGAAACGTGGTTTGTATGTTGACAATTGTTGTTCAAAACACATGAAAGGTGATAAAGACAGGTTTCTTACATTAATAAAGGAAAGAGATGGATTAGTCTCCTTCGAAAATGATGACTCAGCTAAAATCATTGGAAAAGGCATAGCCAGAATTGGGAACAACAATACCAAGGAAGAAAATGTTCTGCTAGTTGAAGATATGAAACATAATATTCTAAGTGTGAGTCAAATGTGTGATCAAGTTCATAAATTTACTTTCAATTCAAAAAAGTGAGAGATAAGAAAAGAAGGTTCAAGAAAATTGATTTCCACATCTGTGAGAACTTCAAGCAACATATATGTATTAAGTGAAATTGGAAATGAAAATTGTTTCCTAGGAAAGGAATATGAAAGTTGGCTATGGCACATAAGAATGGGTCACATAAATTTTGATAACCTTGTAAAATTCAGAAAAAGGGAAGCAATTAGAGAAATGCCCAGATCACAAAACCAACCAACACTTTATGCAAGCATTGTCAACAAGGAAAGAAAACAAACACCAGGTTTAAATCAAAAGAATATTCAATGACAAGACCACTATAAATTTTTCATACTGATCTAGTTGGTCCAACTACAATAAAGGGTTTAAAAGGTGATAAATACTTTATGATATTAGTTGATGATTATACAAGAATGAATGCAGTTTGCTTTCTCAGGAATAAGTCAAAAGCTTTTGAAAAATTCAAGGACTACAAGGAAATGGATTAAAAAATAAAATTCTTGAGATCTAATAATGGAGGAGAGTTCACTTCAAAGGAATTTATGGACTACTGTAACAGGCATGGAATAAAAATGAAATTATCCATTGCTAGGACACCTCAACAGAATGGAGTTTTTGAAAGAAACAACAGGATAGTATAGGAAATGGCTCGAACAATGCTAATGGATTCCAAATTGACAGATATCTTTTGGACACATGCAGTGCATACAGCATTTCACATTCAAAACAGAGTAAGGCTCAGAAAAAAAACTGACAAAACTCCCTACGAGATATGGAAAGAAAGACCAGCAAATGTGAAGCACTTCAGAGTTTTTGGAAGAAAATGCTACATCAAAAGATAATATGGAAGAATGAGAAAGTTTGACTCTCGTGTGGACAAAGGAGTACTTGTTGGTTACTCAAGTACAAGGAAAGCATACAAGTGTTACAACCTGAGATTGAACAAAGTTGTGGAAAGCATCAATGTAACAATTGATGAAACAGGTTGACAAGAATTAAATGAAGAAGAAAATGAATCAATGGAACAAGTTTTTTAAGAATAAGCAGAAAATGAAAAAGAAGTAAAAGGGGAAGATGAAGAGGATATGAAAAAAGTAGAAGAGCAAGTTCAACAAGTGCCTCCAAAGACACCTAGAAAACGAGTACAGAAGAATCATCCTTTAGATCAAATTATCGAAAACAAAGATGTCGGAATTGAGACTAGAAAAATAATCCATTCACTAGAACAAACACACCTAGCACTCTCATCTACGATTGAAGCAACCTATTTTGAAGAGGCCAACAAGGATGAATTTTGGAATAAGGCCATGGATCAAGAATTGGATCAAATCGAGAAAAATAGCACTTGGTAATTGGTTCCAAGACCAAAGGATAAGAATGTGATAGGCACAAAGTGGGTATACAGGAATAAATTGAATGAAGATGGATAGGTTACAAAAAACAAAGCTAGATTGGTATGTAAAGGATATGCATAGGTTGAAGGAATCGACTTTGAAGAGACATTTTCGCTAGTTGCCAAAATGGAAGCAATCTGATTTCTTTTATCTTATGCATGCTCCAAAAATATTAAAGTGTATCAGATGGACGTAAAATCAAATTTTCTGAATGGAGAACTTGAAGAAGAAGTCTACATTGAACAACTAGAAGGATTTTAGTTGTCAGAGAACACAGATTATGTGTGTAAATTAAAGAATGCCTTGTATGGTCTAAAATTGTCTCCTAGAGCATGGTACTCTAGAATGGATAAATATCTACAGCAGACAAGGTTCAGAAAAGGAAGTGAAGACAACAACCTCTACATCAAGGTAATTTGAGATAGTATTCTATTAATTGAAATTTATGTTTGTGATATTATTTTTGGAAGTATTGATGACAGGTTAAGCCTAAAATTTGCAAAGGACATGTAGAATGAATTTGAAATTTCATTACCTGGAGAACTATCCTTCTTTCTGGGTATTTTGATACGTCAAAGCAACCAAGGAATTTTTATTTCTCAAACCAAGTATATCAAAGAAATGCTAAAGAGGTTCGGAATGGAAGATTGCAAATCAATTATCACTCCCATGTGAACTAGTTGCAATTTGAGAAAAGATGATGATTCAAAGTCTACATATCAGAGGCAATACAGGTCAATGATTGGTAGCCTACTATATGTGACAACATCGAGACCAGATGTAATGCAGGCAGTTGGACATGTGGCACGATTTCAAGAAGCACCAAACGAATCACATGTATTAGTAGTGAAGAGGATTTTAAGATATTTCAAAGGAACAAAAGAGTTTGAATTATGGTATCCAAAAGGAAAGGATCTATCACTTATTGCCTACACAGATGCATATTAGGCAGGTTCCATTGATGACAGATGAAGCACCAGTGGAGCAGTGTTCTACTTGGGTGAGTGTCTAGTATCATGGCTAAGAAAGAAACAATCGTCAGTATCATTATCTACAGTCGAGGCAGAGTATATCGCAACAACATCATGTTGTACACAACTTCTATGGATGAAACAAAATTTGACAGATATACAGGTTGAGTTTGATGATCCCATTCCAATATTTTGTGATAATACAAGTGCCATCAGTATCTCAAAGAGCCCAGTGCTGCACTCCAAGATGAAGCACATTCCAATGGAGTATCGCTTTCTACAGGAACAAGTTGCAGAGAAGAACATCAGATTTGAATATGTGGGTAGAAAAGAACAAGTGGCATACATCTTTACAAAACCACTTCCAAGAGAATCCTTTGAGTATCTTCGTCGGAGACTTGGAGTAATTTCTACTCCAAAATGAATGATTTTGAATTCTTATCTTATATGTCTTAGATTTTCATGAGGAAGCACCATAAAGAGGACAGTTTAGGTTGGGGGATCATTTTCAGGAAGATTTCAGTCAGGGGGAGTATCCCCAAGGAAAGTTTAGTTAGGGGGAGCAGCCTTGGATGGAAAGATACCTTTGTGATTGATGACAAAGGGGGGGGTATTTATCAGATGAAGGATAGAAATGCTTGGATAAAGAGCACAGAGGCATGTAGACAGGGGGAGCATCCCAAGGAGAGTTCAGTCAGGGGGAGCATCCCCAAAGAGAGATACCCTTTGCCATTGATGTCAAAGGAGGAGAGATAGAAACATTGATGAGGAGTATAAGCATGGATGTTATCATGACTAAGTGTTTCCATCAATGTTTGTGTTGCCATCAATGCCAAAGGGGGAGATTGTCAGACAATTGGCTTAGGTTAATGGACAGTTGGTATGGATAGCTTGTTTTCAATGATGTCAACCATTGGAGAGTGATGTTGTAGATTGATCTCAACCCTTGTAGAAAGTTCGGTAGAGAATTCCAGTAGCACAAAGGTTTGGGTAATGGACCCAAGTTTGTTTGAAGTATAATGGTATGAGTTTTAATATATTTTAAGGTAAGACTATTTTAGATAGGTAGTACATTTCATTCCATTTCTGGTGGTATGTGGAATGTCACATAACTCCTCACGGTTAGAGAGTTATGTCCATGTGAAATTGGAGAACCCAAGTTTGGGTAATGGACCCAAGTTTGTTTGATGGATAATGGTATGCATTTTGATATATTTGTAGGCAGGAATATTCTAGATGTATAGTACATGTCATTCCATTTCCATTGGTATGTGGAACGTCACATAACTCCTCACGGTTAGATATTTATGGCCATGTGAAGTTGGAGAACCCTCATGAGTCATCTAGAAGCCCCAAAAGGTCAAAGTAGTCAAAGTGGTTTAAGAGATTTTAGAAGGTAAATAATAAAGTTAAGTGATGTGTTTACTATAATTCAAAGTGAATACAAAATAAATTATTTAAATAATAAAGTTAATGGAGAAATTAGAAGTGGGTTACCCCTAAAATAAGGAAAGTGGGTTAAGATGGTTAAAAGATAACCCCTTGAGGAAGCTACATGAAAGTATAAATAAGATGCAAGACTCTCTCATTTTAATCACAATTGAGAATATTGAATATATATAGGTGACTAAGGTAACCAAAGGATATATAAGCCTAATTTCAGAGGGAAGGTGAAGTAAAAAAGCCCGAAATTCAAAGGAGGATAAATTATTTTGATGATGCTTTCTAAGGTATGTTATTTACAAGTCATCTCACCATTTTCACAATAACTTCTTTTCTAAAATGATTCAGACCATGAAATTGGGAGACCATTGAGAAAAAATATCCAAGTAGTTGTGGTACGAATTTTATCTTGTGGGTCATTGTATTTTTGGAGTTACACTCCGTGGAAAATAGGGTTTGTGGCTAGTCCTGAAACTAGTCTAAAAAAGGTGTTTCGGGTAAAAACGTCATAACTTCTTCATAACAGATCCAAATTTAGTAAGACCAAACGTGTTGGTTATAATAATGTATGTAGTATTATTTGTAACATTTTCATATCCATAACACAAATATTACATTCAGGGCATGCTCTACAATTCACTCTCTAGAATAATCCAGAATTCAACAAGGTATGTCATTTTTTCTATAACTCCTTCTCTGAGAGGTTCCAAGTAGTGAAACTTGGAGGAATTGCATAAAACACACTGAAGAAAATTGTGTACTATTTTTAGATCTTTATTCATTATAGGTACATAGTTATGATTATTTCAAGTGAGTGTTGTTGGCTAATCCAAAACTAGTCATGTGAGACTAAAGTAAAGTTTGATGAAAATGCTAGTCTCTTGTTATTAAAGTTAAGGAACGTTTGCATGTTGAGGTAAAGGTTGGTGCATGTTTGATGCATTTATTTATGGTACAAGTTGATTAAAATTTGTTTGGTACAGGATGGTGCATGGTTGATGCACTTGTTTATGGTACAGGTTGGTGCATGGTTGATGCACTTGTTTATGGTACAGGTTGATTATAGGTTGAGGTACAGGTTGATGCATGTTTGATACATGGTCCAGGTTATTGGTACATGTTGTTTGGTGCAAGTTTGTTGGTATAGGTTTACAATAGTATATCTCATATTGATAGTGTGACAGTGGTTCCATCATTCTACTTATACATCAGGGTGGTTGGACGGGGCAAGGACAGGTGGTTTTAGCCACCTTAGGGTTGTAGATGGAGAACCTAGGGGGTTGTAGCTGCCTTCTGGTTGTAGCTAGAGAATTGGGTATTTGGAGCTTCCCTCAGGTTGTAGCCTGAGAAACTAGGGGGTTGGACCCTCCTTCGAGTTGCAGCTGGAAAACAAAGGAAGTTGGTGCTTCCAATGAATGTAATACTTCAAGACTTATAAGAAAAATCATTTTGTGGTTTTCTCCTGCTTTGGGTTTCCACGTAAAAACATTGGTGTACTCTGTATGTGTATGATTGTTCATTTTTTCATTGTTTATTTACTCTAAAAATATTGGATGATAATGCTACATTGATATAACACTTGCATTATATGGTTAAAAAGGATTAGATTTCTCTATTACTAATTCACCCCCCCTCTTAGTAATCCAACAGTTGTGTGGAGGTGGGATATGCATAATATATTTGGTTCATTATGGGTCAACATAAATCCCTTCTTTGGATATAATATGCCCCAACAATTTACCTTCTGAAACAACAAATATGTTCCTCTTTTTTTTGTTTTTCTATTTTGTCTGTGACCTGCAGGACTATCCTGTGGCTTGAGAAATTGTGACTCATGAGAATATGAGTCGTCAAAATCACTCAGGGATCACACTCAGCCTGAGCCACACCAACCCTTAACATGACTAGATTTTTTGTCCACGTAGGTTTTGAACCAGTGACTTAACATCACAGAGTGCCTTAACAACACACTTTGTCACCGACTGTCCTACACCTCGGGGACACAAAGATGCTCTTCTTGGGGTTTAGAGAAATACCATTATTTTTTCATCTTTTAAAATTTTTCTTCATATGTTTAGGGTGATCATGCATTTTCTTTGAAAAAACTATGAAATTGTCATGGTAGATCACCCCACTATGATCAAATACACCTTTAAAATATATATCCATTTCCCTCTAAAAGGTAGCACCAATGTTTATTAGACTAAAGGGCATTTTGTGATATGGAAAATTTCCCCTCTTTGTCCTGAAAGTGGTATTTAATTGGTCTGGTTTTGCTACAAGAACGTGATTATAACCAGAAAACCGTCCAAAAGAGAGAACATTTTAGAACCATAGACAAGTTGTAGGATTTTTTCCATGGAGGGAACTGGGTAATTGTTCTTGTCAAAAGCTCGATTTAAATTCTGGAAATCTAGGCAAAGTCCAACCTCCCCCGATTACCTCCTGACAGGTACTAGATTAGAAACTTGAGTGTAATGGAGAACTTTCAAGATAATATGGGTGTCCATTAATTTCTTCAATTCCTTTTGAATAAGCGGTTCAAGAGTTGGATGTATTTGCCTTAACTTTTATTGAGATGGTTTCATACCTTGTTTAATAGGAATCATATGTTGAATAATATGGGTGATGTAAATCTTCAAATCTTCATATGTCCAAGTGAACACATCTTGATACTTCTTAAAAAACTGCATGAATGTATGTTTCTCTACCTCTGAATACAAAGTGCCTAGATTAATGTATTTCGGTTTTTCAGTCCCTAGATTCACTAGAACGTGCATCATAGTGGAGATATTTTTCATTGGATTCATATGGTTTCTGAACTTAGCCTATAAATCAAACAACTTTGCAAGCGATAACACATTCTTCGTGATGCAATTATTTTTTATCTCACTTGTTTCATCCTAAGTCCTGAAGATCGTGTTCATGCACTTTATCATCTATCACCGAGCCCTGGAACATGTCACAAATGGTAAGGAAATTTATGATTTGAGTATCATTATTGAGCATTATTCAGTTTGTGATGTTATCTGGTATAGAAGGCCTGGAAATTATTTCAACAGAAAAATCATTATTAAGGGGTGTGAATCTAGATGTTGCATTCACTAAAGTGTCTACAACAACGTTTTGACAACAAGGTATATAAGTAATAATAAAATCTTCAAAGGAATAGAGAAACTTCCATACCTCTCATTGATAGTCTTTTAAGTGGGGAGACAGACAATGAATAGTGTTTCTTATTTGTCGGACAACTATCTACGAATCACCAAACACTCAAAGGAATTTTACCTTAAGATCAATGGCCTCCTTCAAGCCTTGGACCAAGGCTTCATATTCAACATTGTTATTGGTTCACTCGAACTCTAAATGCTGGGATATAACAACTTTACATTGTTTTGGATCGATAAGGATGCATCCTTCCTCAGCGCCTTCCTAATATATCAATCCATCAAAGAACATTGTCCACATGTTAGTGTGAAAATTCGAGTTATTTACACAAAAACCATGTGTTTTTAATATAGTACAATCATTAGAATCATCTCAAGTGCATTGAAGGAGTTTGTATTGTCTCTCTGTTTGAATTGGAGATGGTTGTGCTTCATAGTAACCATGGTCTGTCTCTAAAAAATAATTTCCAAAAACAATATAGGAGAAGATAATGGGCTCATTCTTACCTTCAAGTTATGTTACTGTATGTTTCATATGAGCCTCGTTATTCACCTAGATCCGATTTGGTTTACCTTTGTATGGGATCCTCAAGTGGGACCAATTTGTAGAGAAATAACCTTGAAGTTTTGCAAACCAGTCCCTGCGCAATAGTAAACCATAACTTTCTAGAATGTCAACAATAATAATGTCAATGACCTGATGAACTCTAAGATCATATGCTATCCGAATAATAAATTCTCTAAGTTTACCTCTCACTTTAACATTTGATCTATCTAATTGTGTGATTCTGGTAGTATTCATTTGTGGGACAACATTAATTCTTTTGTAGACAGAGTATGCCATGTAATTAGAGGAAGAACCAAAGCCCTTTAAGTAGTTATGCACATTGAAGGTCAAAATTTCAAATGTAAGCAAAAATGGTGGGACTTGGGACCTTGAATGTGAACCTATATTGGCTTCATTTATGGTGGATTTATTTTTTTCTTTTCTTACTCCATTTGTTCCAATAGTTTTAGAAGTGTTGTTTGCTGCAACAACAATCCTTCTCTAAGGGTCATTACAACTAAAATGTCAAGCATAAGATCATGTTGCTAGGGAAGAGCACAAATATCATACAAAGATATGTTAGCTTTGGTTTTCTTCATATCTTCAATAACATTATTATCCAAAGCATGAGTCTCATGTTTACTTATCATTTTTCTTGCTTGTAAGGAGCTAGGTTTATTGCTTAGTAATGTAGTGTTGGTTTTATTACTAGTTATTGTTGGGGTTGAAGTACTTGGTTTGTTTTTGTTAGCTTGTGTAGGGGTGTTTGAATTTTGAGTAGGAGAGGGAGGATTTATTATTCTAATATCAGTGATGATTTTTTAGGGGAAAGGATTGTTGGGAACATGTTACATCACCTTTGTTGCATAAGTTGTAATCTCAGGGGACAAATTTTATGATTTGTTTATCTCCCACAAAAACTTCTTCAATCCATTATTCATCTAAATCGATACACCAATCCCATAGAAACATGGCATAATCCTTAGTGGTTTCTTCATTTTCTTCTTCCTTGGTTTGATTATTGTCATTATATTGTCAATTTAATATTTGGTTAATGACCAAGGTCATAAACTTACCCCAATGAGGACATATTTTCAAAATGGTTCTAGTAGTGATATGAACATAAATTATCCATGTTGAATTCATCTATATTTAAAGTAAGACATGGGACTTATGGAGGCTTCAATGAGTTGTCATTCCTTTTAAAGAATGGATGGAAAGGTTTAGGCTTTGAATTCCCTTCCCCGACATTCTTCTTAAGGTATACTACTTCGTTTGAAAGTTTCTTTACCAGCTTAACCACATTATCTAGGTCGTTGTGTTATTTCTCAGAAGGTTTAGTCAATAGTAAGGGATTCTTCTCAACCGATTTGGTTTCTTCAAATGTAGGGCGGTTTTCTAAAGAAAATAGTTCTATCTCAAAAACTTTTGCTTCCTCAAAATTAAGGGTTAAGGAAACCTTTCCGACTCATTTAACAAACATGCCAATAGAGGGAAGAAACACTGAAGTATAATATTTGATAGCCGAGGGTTCCAAAGGATAAAATTCAATAATGAATTTGTTAAGGACTGTAGTGAATCATTGATTGAAGCCCTTTATTTTTTTCTTTCTTTTCCATATTTAAGGCTACTAGTTATTTGAATAGAGTTGTGGGAGTTTTCTCTTCCCCAGATTTTCAAATGAAGGATTTTTAGAAGTCATTCGATTTCGTTATAGAACTAGATGGGAGGTTAAAATACCATATGGAAGCCTTATTCACAGAGGTGTAGGGAAAGAGTCTACAAACCTTGTCTTCGTAATGGAAATCAAGGAGACTGGTGGCTATAAAGAAATTATTTGCATGATCTTCCAGTGATCTATATTTGTCCAAGTCGAATTTCAAGAGAAGTCTCTTTGAATATTTGGTAAGTCATGCAAAGGTTTAATTGTTTTTAGAGAACCTTGGGAAATCCATGGTGGAATCAACTATCTTCTATTTCAATTCTCACCCATGTTATCTCCGAAATCAAATCCTGAATTTTCACCATCAAAATTTTTATCTGAGTCGAGAGGGTTAGGACTAGGAGGTGTGGGAGTAATCTGGTCTAAGGGTACATGTATGGCCTATAGAGAAGTTTCAATCAAATATTTTATGGATTCAACACGAACCTTTTTTTGATTCTTGGGTCACCTTACATGAGTAGCTCTCCTCATTGGGAGTATTGAAGCTATTGGAAATTGTCCAAGTAATTTGACGTATGACTGTGTGATGTGACAAGTTTCAACAAACTCCTTTTTAGATACGGGATACCAAGCTTTAGGGTAGGATTCAGGGCTCCCATAAGAAATCTCAAATGAAGTATTTGAATATTCAAAGGTAATGTCATGTCCGAAAGGGATATGAGGGAAACCTTGTTGAAAAAAAAAAATTCAAAGAACCGGCCAAGCAGATGCAATTGATTTATGTTGGCCATGCAAAATAAATCCCTCCTTCCAGATCCAATTATGTTGATGGGGTGTAATTTCCCTTCAACAAAAAGGGGTACTCCCTAGTACACAGTTTGAATCAAACTATGCATTGTTTGGTTTAGGATACCCATTCGGATTCTCACCTAGCTACCATTACTAGTATGAGGGGTGATTGGATGGTTTTTGAATGCAAATAGAAATGCAAATGCAATATCCTAGCTAGGAGAAATCTATAGTAACCAGATGAGTGGTTGAAAATGAAACTAATACCTACAAACAACTTCGATTAGATAGTTTTTATGAAGTAGCAAAGTTAGACAACATGTGTATGCAAATATATAACCAGATTAGTCCAAATCATGTTATCATATAGATAAGAAACTCATATTCTCAGGAAAAAACATAAGAAATAATAACAAAGTTGCGAGAATGGTATCAATTTACATAAGAAAAGTGTATAGGAAAAAACATATTCTTAAAACACACTTAAATAATACACAATCTATTGAAAGTAGTTCACAACAAGCAACCATTTACAAAATTTATTCTGTCTATCCAAATTGGCCCTGAGGGCTTCTCAATTTTGGTTAAAACCGTAATTTCTCCAAACTAGTTTAGTGAATGTACAATACATGAAGATAAATTTCAAAATGGGCCTCTTCCTTTACTTATATAAAATTTAATAATTGTTGAAAATGTATTTTTTAATTACGCAAGATAGAATTACAAAACCTTTCATCTTCCCACTCACTGGGTATTGAAATGTGTAAGAATTAGGACAAAGCTAATGGTAGTTGGAAAAAGACAAAACATAATATAGTTGTTAGAAAATCCAAATTTTCTATTTCATCTTATTCATGTATCCTTGTCTTTGACATAGGATACCCAAACCTCGTACTAGCCATCGAGTGATATGATTTTGAGGTATAAAATGTCCTCCAGAGTGGCTTTGTGGGAGGCATATTTTTCATTGAGAGTCTTCATGTCTCTCGCTAGGGAGGCCATGAATGATTGAATCATGGTTTGAACTTTGGCTGGTTGGAGGAGGTGTTCCTCCATCAACCCAATTGATACTTTGGTAGTTGCTTCAACTTTCTTCCATCTCTATTTATGTGCTTCTGTATTTTTTCAAGGAGCTCCTCCATTGAAATGGTTTTCCTGACTTCATTAATGGAAGGGAGGCAACTCTTATGTGTCAATACTTGCACTTGTTTGTGGAGTTTCATATATATTGTGAGTGAGTTTGATCTTTCCTTTTCTTCTCTCTTCCCAACTGGCTAGCATCGATCAAGGGAAGCATAATAAATTCTTCTTTCCATCTATGAGGGGAAAGGAATCTCATATCGAGCATCTAGATTCTTGGCGATCCATATTTTAGGCCATCTACGCCTTCCCGAAAGGTGGGGAGTTGTAAATTATGGACCTGCACTCAACTATGTTGATCTGTTATGTTGTTTGACATTTGTTGGAAGACATGAAGATGGGAATACATGTATGTGATGGTCTCCTCAATTTCTTCCCTGAACTTTTCAGCACATGCTTTGAATTCACTTAAATTTCCCTCTTATTCATTTGCATTCTTGAGTTGTTCTTCCAGTTCTTTAATTTTGGCATCCTTTTCTTCATTCTGGAGGAATTTATTCTTGAGGTTCCACTCCATTGTTTTAGTGAAAGCAGTGTTAGTAGATGATATGGAAAGTGGGTATTTTCTAATCGCCTCTGCCACTATAGTTTTTGTGAGGATTAATAATGGATTACCTCTAGTGAATGGGACCTTTCTTTTCTCTTGTTGTACAATCCATCTAGTGGCTTTGTCAAATTTGAAAATTTTCAAGTTTGCCACTTTGTTGGGCTTGTATGGTGTATGAAGGCCCAAATCCATTTCATCGAATTGCAGTTCATTTCTCGACACTTATGTTGGTATTTCCACAAGTTTAGTATCCATAGGCTAGTTGTCGTTGTTTAGAACCTCTTCATCAATTTTTCATTTCTCTTCCTCCACTGCCTTAGATGCATCTTCCTTTGCTACCCTTTTATGTGTTGTTACTACTTCTATGGCTACATTTTCAACAACTTCTTCTTCTTTCCTTTTTTCCTCTGCCTTTCACTTCCACCATTGTCATTGTTGCTACTTCATCTTTTTCTCAGAAGTGTCCTTCTTTTGTACCTTTTATTTTTTTCCTTCATTTCTTGTCTATTGTTGTCTCCTCCTCCTTGGTTGATTTAGAATGTGTAAATGTAGTTTTGTCTGTTTCTTTTGTTTTTTCCTCTTCTTTGTCTCTTTTATGGGCCTCTTTGTTGGATTTCTCCTCATCAATGATCCTTTTTATAGGTTTTACCTTTCTCTTAGCGATAATTCATCATATGTCATCGCACAACAATGAACTTCTTCCTCCTCCTGTGTGGTCGAAGTGTATTCCCACAGGTGTTTATACTCACTACAATGTTCCTTCATAACTTTCTTCGGATCATGCCTCCAGAACCATTCTTCTCCGAAGAGGAAAGATATCAATGTTTCCACCTCTGTTTGGGCTTGCTTAATGCTTCCAAATTACTATGAGCTAACCCACAATAACAACGGGGATAGATAGCCTTCTTTTCTTGATACAGTGTTTCCCCAAATCTATGGATTATCATTTGATATGTGATTTCTTAGAGAAATAACATGTCATGCACAAATATTGGGAGAAAATGGGGATCTTTCGTCGCTTTGTATACCCTTATGTAATTTTTCTACTCCATAAGGTACCATTATCAAATATTATGTATTATTTCCAATGCTTTATCAATCATACAAAGAGTTGGTGCACAGAACATGAGTTCATAGAGAGGTGTTAAAATGTTATCGCAGATCATGTGGTATTTTGTTATTTATTTGTTTTCCTAGAGAACCTCGCAGTAGATATGTATAGACATGTTGGTTGGCTTCCGAGCCCAACCCATGTTGGGATATTGATGTCTGATGCACATAATATCCAACAAATAAGAAGACATGTGAAATCTTGGGAATTGACCAGGAGCAGTCTCTTTGACAGTTGTAATGGATTTTTTTAGGGTTTCTAATAGGATGTCGACCCAATTGAATGATGAATCTTCATTAGCACAGTAATGTATAAGAGGAATAATGGCTAAAGTTTATTTAGAAGCATTTGATTCTCCATAAATTTTGCACAGAATTTCCACCATGTATTTATATGGCATTCTTAATCATGTGATAGGATAGTCACCAGACGATCTAAGTTTGAATGTCTTATCTGGATTGTACTATATCTTGAAAAGGTCCTTCGCCTTGTGAGTGAACTTTTTGAGGAGTTCATCATCCAGTGGTTGATTTCCCTTTTCCAAATGATAATACTTGGCTAGGTTAGCTACTCGAAATGACACTATAGGATACCCCTTAGCATTGAGTATGTATTGATTGTTAAGGTATACGTGCTTGAGGATCCATCATATCGCATCGACACCAGGGAAAACTATTGCACGAACCGTGACCCTATGTAATGCTGACCTCTGAATATTTTTTAATATTTTTATCTCATCCTGATCTTCGACATCCATGAGGATGTATTTCTTCTTGAACATCTGAAAAAAAAACTCTCCCAACTTGAGTCGATTTTCCCCTTTCTCCAAGAGCCCCATAGTATCACCATAGAAAACCCCTCAGGTGTCAACTTCCTTCTCCCTACTCTCTCCCACTTTTGGAAGCTTATATTGCAGGTAATTTTTTGGTTGTCTTCTTATGTTGTGACATATCTGAATATGTGATATGTAGTCATAATTAGTGCATGGAACCAGAGATAAAAGTAGACATAAAAACAACATACAACATTATTTCTGACAATTATGTGAATTATTTATCTTTTGAGTGGTAACAGGGGTTCAAAGTGAATTCATTAGTGTAAAATTGTGTTGATATATGAGTAATCACTCAAGTCAATTTGAGGGGGGAATTCATATTTTGAAGAAGCTAGCATGATTCAAGACATGGTAAAATTTTGAGGGAGAAATCTAGGTGGATCAATGAATTTGATGCCAAATTGGTCGATGAAGAAAAGTGGAACCATCGTGAAAGATGGAAAGTGCTTCAGTATGTACCGGAGAAGATGGTGAAAAATTCACTAGTGTGGATCGAAGAAGGTATTACTAAGTGTTTCGATGAGCAAAGCTATGTATCAGAGGAGTTAGTAGTAACTTCGCTAGAATGTAGGGTTGGAACTGAAGCTAATCTTGTGAAATACGTTGGTGGAGTCGGAGTAATTTATGGAAAGTTCTGCGATTTATGTTGGGGATAATGTTAAAAATATATCCTTAGTTCACTAGAGACGTTTTTGACAAGTTGGATGGTAACAATACAGTATTTGAGTAGTTTGTGGAAACTTCTCCTACTACATCGACGAAGTTGGTGTTAATACCATCAATAAATTGAAGGTGTTTGCATTAAGAATTCTAGTAAAGAAGAATGATATTGGCACAGTTGGAATAAAATAAAATGATATGAAGAAATGAGTATCGGAAAGGTTGAGGTGAAGTTTTCCAGAAATTTAAGATATGTCATCGATGACATTATTAGGAATCATGTCGATCAAAAGTGTAATGATCAACGAAGAAGTTGATAACTTACCGAACTGACGAAGTTGCAAATAAGTATGTAGATGAACCCTTAACTTAAAAAATGGTTAAGTATTGTGAAGAGGAGATGTGTGGTTAGCTAGGGTTTAATAGATAGTTCTATTGTAACATATTTGAGGCTTAGTTTCAAATAAAGAGAGGACCTCAGTCCTGGTTGAACTCACATACATTGTTTGAAGGATAAAAAAATGTGTCTTGGGATGGCTAAGTCAAGGACAGATGATCCAGGTGGATATCGATGGCCACCCACCTATTCCACTAGCTTGAAATACAATTTTCCATCTTAGCAATTTTTCTACGGTTTTTCGGGTCCTGAACTTCTAGGGCCATTTTGAGGCCCTAAACAACATTTTTTTACGTTTCTAGGTGTAGGAGTTGGTCAAAGTATCTCTATATTGGTCTACTCAAAACATGTTCTTCTCGGCTAGACCTTTCCAAAGAGCTATCATGGTCCCAAAACAAATATTGTATGCAAAAGTTACACCCTCGACAAGTTGACATATCAACTACCCCCATTGGGGCCCACAAACCTTTTGGTGTTTCATCTTCTGAGGTTAGGGTTTTAGATTTTTAGATTTTTAGAGTTTTATCATTAATTATTTATGTTAAAAAGGCCTTTTGAGACTCATTTTACACATCTTCTTGTGAATGAGCATATTCATCACATCTCTTCTCAAAGCTAAGCTATGACCATTCTGGCAAGTTCATTCACTCTGTATTTTTACATTTTCTGTACAATTCTCTCATTAATAGAAATTGTGTACTATTGTATCTCTGTGTTTCTTGAAATATCTCTATGTATTTCCTTTTTACATATCCACCTTCATTTCGTTCTCAAAATAATATGGATCATTGGTATTAAAGAAGACTGCTCCTCATTGTTTATTAGTGCATGTCCCCAACGAGGTTAGGGTATAGAGAGTTGGGTCTCGAGCTAGTTCCTATTGAGTAAAACCACTCTCACTATCCCAAGCGGCCTCCCATGGTGAAAGAAAAGAGAGACGTGGGAGGGGGAGATCATATTAATCTATTTCTCGAGAAATCCCTCACGTGACAGAGGGACGAAATGATGAATAATTTTTCCCAAGTCATTCGACGACTACCAAAAATAGTAGACGTGTCTTCATCAAGCAACCACTTTGGAGGCACCGCCCATTTCAAGGTACAAGTTAATTTTGATATTAATGTGTTTGAATGTTACATAGATGCATATGCTTTGGAAAAGTGGTTAAATTTGATAGAAGGTTATTTCTTTGTCCACAATTTTTTTGATAGGTAAAATATCACCTTTGCATTCCTTAAGGTTGTCCCCCGTGTCAAAAATTGGTGGGAAACTTACTATGAGAAAAATTACACAAACGAATCTAGAATGTTTGAGGCAAATCCCACTTGGGATTTTTTTATGGATGTGGTCAAGGAAAAATATTACCCTGTTGGAAACTATGACACTGAGCCCACTTGGGATTTTTTTATGGATGTGATCAAGGAAAAATATTACATTGTTGGAAACTATGACAACCATTACATGAGATGGATCACACTATATCAAGAGTGGGAAAAAGTAGTGTCAATGTTCAAAAATACCTTCCATACCTTTTACACCAAGCTGGGTACTCCAAGCAACATATGGTTCTAAAATATTGTGGGGGACTACACAGGTACATCCAAACTGAAATGGATTTTTTGGACATCTCGTCACTAGGAGCTGCTTATTGATATGTTGTTAAAATTGGGTAGAAATTTAAGAAGAAGAACAAGCAGTAGTTTGGGTCTGCAAATCCATAAAAATGGAAGTATGGTAAAGAAATCCCTAACTCACAGAAAAACCAACCTCAAGACAACCAATTCAAGCCACAGTAAAAGAAGGGTAACAGGAAGAGGAATATGGACACTAGGAAGTGGTGTGACTTCCACAAAATCCCTTGGCACAACACCGATGAATTTTACTCAAAATAGTCATTGGTGGTCGATCTCAAAGAAAAAGAGTCGATCCCCGACTAAGAATCTGATTTAGAACAAACTAAAAGGAGATGAATCATTGATGCAGAACCCACTGCTACCATTGCGACAACAACAATCCAACCTGAATAAACAAAGGATCTTGAGGAGGGGGAGTGCATATTCCATTAACATATGTGGGTGAAGGGGACCCCTCATCGTTTCCTTGCTGATAGAAGAAGAAAAAATAACCTCATCTAAGTAGAGGTCGTCAAAAAGTTGCATATTCTAAAAACACCACACTGATAGCCATACAACATCGGGTGGCTTTTCCAGGGATGATATCGATGTGTCATCTATTATTGGCACCTCTCCTAAAGAATCGATCCCTTCAAGGATGAGGTATTGTGTGATATTTCCCCACTCGAAGTCTGTGATGTTCTATTAGGCCAACCATATATGTGGAAGCATCATGTTGTTTATGAGTCTCAACCCCGTAGTGTCATTGTTACTCTCAAGGTTCATCTCTACAGGGTACCAGAGGTAGTTCTGACTACTATCTCGAAAAAACAGCGTCACAATGTAGTCTCTTATATGACAAATTTTATCTTTTTCATAATCCAGTTAGAAGGTGAACAAAAGGACATTGCAACCAGTACAGCCTCATCCAAAGATATTTATATCTAGAAGAAGCAGATCGAAAATATTATAGAAGAGAAAAAATATATTCCTTCTTCACCTGTGGGGGTTCTGTTGAGGGGTCCTAAATCCCTTTAACTCAACAGCAGGAACCAAATCCACCACCGAGGCCCAATTAGACTCTGTTGCATTTAATAGTTGAATGGTTCTCTAGATTTGTCGATCCGGCCAAATAATCGATGGGCTTTACATAGTCATTGACAAGATATCTTCTTATGTAAGTTCCTCCTTCAGTTTAAATGTTCTTTTTTTTGTATTTTCTCTTATTAGATGGGTCTGATAAAAAGATAGGTGTTGGTATAACCCAACTATTAAAAAGGGTAAATCTTAACTACTAAATAAGGATGAGCTTGGGATAACCCTTGTGCTCATGTATGCAGACAAAGATTTCCACACCTTCACAAGCCTATTACTAATACATTAACTTGGTGGTATTTCAATTATTGACTGAGATACAATTATCGAAACAAAACATACATGTAATAAAATGATGGCAAGAAAAATAGTTTCCTTAGATCTAACATTAATCACACTTTAACACAACAATTTTCTTCTTAACTAAGGGAGAAGGTTGAGCTTTGGATAACCCCAGTACTCAAGCATGCAGACAAATATTTCCACACCTTCGTAAGCCTAGTACTAATACATCAACTTGCTAGTATTTCAATTATTGACTGAGATATAATTATCTAAATAAAACATACATGCAATAAAATGATGGCAAGAAAAATAGTTTCCTTAGCTGTAACATTAATCACACTTTAACACAACGATTTTATTATTAAATACAGGAGAAGGTTGAGCTTGGGATAACCCTAGTACTCAAGCATGCAGAAAAAGATTTCCACACCTTCGCAAGCCTAGTACTAATACATCAACTTGTTGGTATTTTAATTATTGACTGAGATATAATTATCGAAAGAAAACATACATGCAATAAAATTGTGGCAAGAAAAATAGTTTCCTTAGCTCTAACCATTGATCACACATTAACACGAAGATTTGATTTCCATCATTAAGAAAAAGAAATAAAGGAAAAATATTGAATCAGCTAACTTATCAATATATTTAGAAACTCTTACTCATTACAACATCCATTCATGAAACAAAGTCGGAAGTAGTTCCTCCTCAAATCCAATCACACATAACTTTGATGAAAAACAGAAGTTTGTCCCTGGTCCTAAACAGGAATTCTCAATTAAGTTAGTTCCAAAATAGTTCTTTACAATTCCAAAAATGAGGGTCTTTGCCAAAACCATCAACCCTTTCTAAAGGGTCGATCCTCTTATTTATAGCAAGTCATTAACTAAAAATAACTATCGAAAGTACAATCTAAGTGTTGGTCACTATAATTGCTTAATTAATTTCAAACAACCAAGTGAAACATAAATTATCAACTCAGGGAAGTCTTTTGTTTCAAAGATAGTTGCACACTATATATGCTCAATTCCAAAAGCACTTAGTGTTGTAGTAAAGAAATCATTCTATCTAAACTTGCTGAAGTGAACTGAAGCTCTGAATTGTATTACAGGAAAGAGATCT
>SNQJ01S0007304.1:0-19874 GCA_010110895.2 Picea sitchensis | reverse complement strand
CATATAATAATGAGAAAGGACGTTGTGTACCTTGGAATGATCAGGTGAAATGATAGTATAAGTCAAAATACAGGTGATGAAGGGTATAATAATAGCAAAAAGTATGGGCAAAAAGGGTACAATATGTGGTCCTAACACTAAGTAACACAAAATATTTCCACATGGAACTTCCATCTCTCTGTCTTATAAGAGTCATTGAATGGTTTCAATGAAGTGGATGACTCTTCTCATACTCTGACCATTTGACAAAGCATTCATCGCATGTGTTGGCATATGGGAATCTATGTTGTTCGATCAGGGCCGAAAGGATCTCCTTTACTTCTACTTCCTGTGCTCGATACTTGACTATTTTAACACTTAACTATTGTAATATTGTTCGAGCCTTTATCGAGTGCTCCATGAACTGTTTTATTTGTCCTGGCACCATGTTTGCCACCTTTTCTATCTCTGCAATTCATGCCAAGTCTTGTTCTACATGTTGTTTGACTATGTCATGCAAGTCGACAAAGTCCTCGGGTAAACCGAATTCTAGGATACCGGTGTCTTTCATCTCCCAATTAATCTTGACCCAACTTCTTTCACAATCGGCCCATTTCTCTTTAATCTCCCACTAAGGTTCATGGGCCATTTTCACCCAGTATTTGGCCGCTTTCCTTATCCGATCTATGCTACTGTCCCTCAGCACCTGAATGTCATTCTCTTTGGTGTCTCAACCCTTTTGAATCGCGTTGATGTAGTCAATTCTTTCCACTTCTTGGTGGGACTTATCATACCATCTTTGCACATCTTTGTAAGTCGCTAGTACCATAAGGGTGTCTTCTTGGAATTCAACTATCCCTACAGTGAAAAGGTGTCATTCACTCATGAATTTTCTATAGGAACCTTGGAACTCACTTCTCAAAAACACCATGGCCTATGTGGATTCCTAATAATATTTCCCCAAATGGTGTAGATGCTCCAAATCCTTTAGCGCAGTGGCCAATTCCTCTTCATATTTCCTTTCTCTATCCAGGGTGGAATTTTTTATCGCCATCCCTACATCAATAACCTCAGATGTCTTGGCATGCTCTGTGCTGAACAATTTATCCTCTATGGTGATGAGGATCGAACTATCTAATGTAATCCTCCTCTTCTTAGTGGTTCTCTTCATGATGGCCTTCCTCTTTCGGTCATAGGATATTGCATGTATATCGACAACCTCATCAACATGTTCATGGATTTGTTGTTCTCCATAAGTTAGAGTGTTTCCTAGGCTTTCGACTCTATATATATTTTCAAGACTGGGTTACTGAACCTCTTCTGTATGTCTCGATGGCTCGACCTCTAGTTGTTTCTCATCGGGTGATAAGGTACTGGCCAAAACCAAGGAATCAAGGGCAGGTTTGGTATTTACTTGGTAATCGAATGTTCAAATGTCGATTTCCTGTTGTGGAATTTCTTCTTCTTGTTTTCCCAATCCTAGCTCATCCCTCGCAATGTCCATTTGGGCTCCCGGTATGTCGAGTGGCTCGACGTCCAAGGTACTTTCTAGTTCATGCTCTCTCTGTGGACGAGTCTGACTTGGATCATCGAGAACCGGGGTGGATTCTCTATCGGGTTCTTTCTCCTCTGTAATTTGCATTGGACTGACTAGGGACACCTTTGAAATATCCTCATCATCGAAGATGGTTATCAAATCAAACAAGGGATTTGTCACACTTGTTCTCCCTGATGTCCTCGCTATCTCGGGTTGGGTCAAAATTTCCCCTAGTGATCCAATATGTGGTGGTGGAACCTCAAGGTTTTATGACCTAGTGATTTCTTCAAGTCGCATCAGCTCTAGGCCACTTGGTTCCCCTCATCTTTCGATTAGGTTATCAGCAGGAATCCTCATCCTTTCTATCATATCGGGGTCATTTTTCAATTGATCAATGATTCATTGTGCCCCTTCTAGCAAGAGTAATCCCCTTCTTTGTGCCTATGTTATCTCTGTCGCTCTGATTTTTTCCTTGGCTTTGAGGGCCTCTTGAGATGACTTCTCTATTGTTTCCCCCTATTCATCCATTCTCATAGCTTTGAACATGGTCATGTTTGGGTTGGCCATTCTCTGTACCACCTTGTCCCAGTCCTGGGAACACTCTGTGAAAATCTCATCCTCAAACTTATCATGAGTGTATGGCCAACAGGAGGATACCTGTGAATCATGTTGGAGGACCAGGCCTTTAGGTTCATCCTTGCGGAAATGGCCTGTCAGGAACCTGAATTCAATATGGCTCAGCCCTTTTTGTTTGTCTTGAGCAGTCTCCTTTACCAGATAAAACCCTATATGAAAACCGTAGGGTATGAAAGCCCGTTTCTTGAGCTTGACCAATGTGGCATTGTAGCCTTGTAGGATAGTATGATAGCATATTTCTCCCACAATGAGTTGGGTTGGGACATGAGCAGGTAGGAGATGTGGTGATCTAGTGGCCCTGAATACTCTGATGTAAGTTGATCGTTCATCTAAATACCAATGGCCTACTTTTGCGACCATTTTCTTGGTTGCTACAGATAATCTTGGGCAATTCTTCTTGAAAATAATAAAATGAATACAGGTGATGAATTCATCATAGATGAGTGTGTAATATTTATTGTACATGTTCTCCCATAGTATGTTGAAGTAGACGTGGATTGGGAGCTCCGCAACATGCCAACTTAAATTCATGTCAACGAAGACATTCCTTGCACACATGACATTGAGCAGGTATGAGGCCATGTGGAAAGTGGGTGCCTCGCCTTATTTTAGAGTCCAAGCTTGTTGTGCACAAATGCTTAATTTTTTTGATATTATCTCTCCCCAGTTGAAGCTTCTCCTAGAGATCGCCACTATGTATGCCAATGACATCCATGCTTCCGAAAACTTGGAGCAGTCTTTTTTTCCAAATAACCGGGATATGAGAGCCATCAAATAGATGTATGGCTCTCTAAGGTTAATTGTCCCATACCAACCATTGCTCCAGTTAGTGAAATTCTTGTATTCCTTCAACCATGAGGCCATCAACTGGCTGGTGTCATGGAATTCATAGAATTTCACCATGAAATCTGTGTTGAGTTGCTCCTTTGGGTCCTTGGGCTTGTAGTATTTATGGACTTATGTCAGGGGGAAAACTCTGACACATCCACCATTATCATCGTTGATCAAGCACTTCTTCCCATCCGTATGGTCGATGAGCCTTTTCAAAACCTCTATGCAAGGGAAACCGAGGTTCTTCTTGCCACCATGTGGACCATCGGATGTTCAGGAACACCTGGTCATCGACCGCCCTCATGTCTCGTTCATTGTGTGGGATATACTCCAGGTATTATTCTCAGTTGATTCTGTTAAATAAATCCCCCCACTGTGGGAGCATTACTTTGGATCTGGTGCTTGCTTATGTATCACCGAAGGCTGGAGGATGGACAAAATATTTCTTTGTTGATGTTTTAATAACAGGCTTTGTCCTAGGAGCATACTCCAACTGCCTCGTGGTCCCCGGAGAGGAACCTTCGCTTGTTTCATCTTCTTTTAGTTTGGGTGCCCTAGGCATGCATCTAGTGGTTGGATTTTTCACTGGCATATTACCTACAACTAGAACATACTTTAGAGATCGTGCAAGAAAAATGGATGCATATATTACGGCCAATGAATTGACAAAATTGAATACATACCTTTGCAGATTGTTAAACCTAGTTTTGGTAATCAGAGGGTCGGTACAGTATCGAGACATTCGCTTTGCTCCTTTTGATGCTCTAGAATTTAACTTGTGCACAGAATGAATTTGTTCAAAACAATTCTAGATATTTAAATAGGAATGAACTTACCTTGTCACATCAGTGATTCAATTTGGGTCATGAGTGTAATTTCATTAAATCTGTCGCCAGATATTCAAATATGTTTAAACTTAAATTCATCGTGGGTTGACAGCGCAGGCACGGGTGGTAATGTGGTTTATCGATGATTTCAAATTGTTTTTGTCTACTCGGAACACAAGGTAGAAACAAATGTAGGATCAACATTAACTGGTATGTTAAATGTCTAAATCTGATCGTATCCTATACCACAAACATCCCATTGTTTCGCTAGTTTAGTTGGTGGATCGGGGTTCAGGATTATGCTTCACCATTTTTGTTGATATCTCCTTGCAAAAATTTTAACGTTGATCGATCTTTTCCTACAAATTTGACATGGAAACGATGACAAGGAGGTGCGATTGGGATGCAAGGAACCTAAAAATGACTCGGGACAAAACTAGGCCATACAACCCCTTATGTGGTAAATATGCGTGGCATTCGATATCGATGACTTCATTTGCTCATGTTAATCAGAATCTGGACTTTCTTTAAGTTGTACATTCTAAAACCCAATCATATATTGCTGACAACGAAAAGTATCAAGGATCGGCGATCGAAGATCGACCTACCCAAGTGCTCTCAGATCGACTATCTTGAAAAAGTCTCGATGCAGAAAACGTATCGAGGATGGAAGATCGGTGATATGCTTGTCATAAAAAAAATGATATTTTTAACTTTTTTGGATTTCTCCAACCCCGATAAAGCACATCGGTAATCGACCATCGATGATTTCTTTATGTCCTTTGTCAGTGTATATCCTTCCTGCCTTTTGCCAATGTTGATGGGGATCATTTATATCTTAAAAATTTGTGCGAATAACTCACACAAACCAACCTCACCTTTTGTTGACGTTGATCGGGGATCGGCGCTCGGTGACTATTGTAACTGTGGTTCTTTTACTTTCTAGAATTTTTTCCTGACGTCGAACCTAAGTGCATTAGGACCAGTGTTAGTTGTTGATTCTCAATTAGGGTGTTAAGTTATTTTAGGCACAAGGTTTAATTAAACAAGTTCAAACACATCTGATTTGATCAATAAGGGTCATGAAAACAAAACAAAATAAACCAACCCCCTAAAGTGAAATCAATATAGACAGTAAAGAAAAAAAGTGGTACCAAAAAGTGATAAATTTTCATAGGGATTTTAGGGTATGTTGAGTGATCAACAAATGGTGACTTGCTGGGAAAAAGCAGAATATATGTTACTTCCCTGGGCTTAGCTGATGCAGAAAGTTGGTTAAGAATCTAACTGGTTTTGTTTTATCAGAGCCTCCTTTATCCTTGCATTTGAAATTCCTCTGGTTGGCGGATCTAGGCCTTCCTGTGGGATTTCAACCTTTATTCCACCTTCATTCCCTTTAACCATGACCCACGCCCCCTTTTGACAAGATTTGAGTAAAGCATTCACTAGAACCAAGCCTTTTAGTTATCATCATTCACTTGCTGCGATGGTGCTTCGCTGCCAGCAAGTGTCCATAGCCCCAACGGAGTCACCCCGACATCATAGACCTTGCTCCGCTACCAATGAGTGTCCATATCCCCGGTGGAATTATCTGCATACCCTCTCTTACTTCATTCTCATTTGATATAATTGATTTATTTTTGGCAGAGATGCCCTGAGCGAGTGGGAGAGGAGGACGCTTGTTATCTGCAAGATGAGATGGTTAGAGTGAAATTTTTTCTAGCTCTATCTTGAGGTACATGTCATCCTTTCCGACTTACCATATTTCCCTTTAGGTTTTACCAAACCACCAGGCAGACACTTCATCTCTTGCCAAGTTTGTTTATTCTCAAAGGTTAGATACAAAACTCTTTTCAAAAAACACAATTTTCCCAACGTTTCTTGTGTTGCATGTAAGCATGAGTCAAGAATAGAGTTTTCTACACTGTATTGATTAATGTCAGCCAATGCCTTGCAGAACACAACTTTATTGCACAAAAAATACCACACAAAAGAAAAACATAAATAAAATACTCTACAATCAACTTGCCTAACACCTACAAAATAAAATAACATGAAAAAAACACACATTTAAAAAAAAAAACATAAATATTGTTTTAGGGCATGTCCATTTACTGGGAGGGCATCAGGTTATCCCCTCAGATTTCGCAACCGATACGTGCCTGCCCCAAGTTTCTAGACTACCTAAAAAGTTCTAAGCCATAGATTCTGAAACTTCAAATGTTTTCCCTTCGGCTCATTCACTCTGTCCCATTTCAGGACTAAGTCTCCTAGTCAAAATTCTTCTCTTTGGCCTTATTCTTGTCAAACCACCTTTCAACTATCTGTTGATGAGAAATGAACTTTGATTTTTCTTTCTCCCTTTCTTCTTCCAGCATGAGGAGGGTATATTTTCTTTGTTGAATAACCGATGAGGGTTGTCCTCTAGAACCCTAAGCAAGCTAAAGAGATGGAAGATATAGCCCGTTCAGAAGACTGGCCTCTTGTCCGCATACCAGAAAGTATGGGAAGTTCCCTATAGCTTCCATGGGTGTCACTCTATCGGCCCATAAGGAATTATGGATTGAACTATGTGAATTCCTCTGATTATCTGCAACTTGTTTCTTCAATATCCTCACTAGGTTCTTATTGGTTGATTATGCCACTTCATTCCCCTGTGGATAGTAGTTTGCAGAGTATCTGATTATGATTCCTTTTTCTAGAGAAAATTTTGTTAATAGGGTGGAATAAAAGTAAGCAAAATTATCAAAAACAAGAACATAATTCATACTGAACATTGTGATCAGTTGTTTTTCTATGAATTGGATTACCACCTTTTCATGAAATAGTCTGTGGCAGTCAGTATGTATCTATGTTTTTTTGAAGAACTTGGTTTAATTTATCCTATGAAATCTAACCCCCAATGCTCGAATCGTCTTGATCCAGGTGGATATCGGTGGCCACCCACCTTTTTCGACTGGCTCAAAATAGTTTTCTGGCAATTTTGGCAATTTACTATTTTTAGCAGTTTTTAACTTCCGGGGCCATTTTGAGGGCCCAAATGAATGTTTTTCAATATCAAGGTTCTTAATGATATCCAAAGGCATTATTTATCCCCCAAAATTAATATCCTCGATGACACCTTTCCAACGAGCTATCATACGCCTAAAACGGAGATCGTATGCAAAAGTTACGACACCGGGAAGTTGATGTACTAACTTACCCAAACGGAGCCCACACGACTTTTGGTGCTTCATCTCCTAGGGATAGGTTTTTGGATTTCTAGGGTTTTTGGCATTCCTATTTATTGTAAAAATGCCTTCAGAGCCTCATTATAATCATCTTCTTGCGAATGCGAGTAGCCGTCACATCTCTTCTCAGAAATAAGATGCCACCATTCTAGCGAGTCTTTCACTCTGTATTTTTACAGTCTCTATACATTTCTTTCATTAATAGAAATCATGTATTAATATATATCTGTGTTTATGGTTTCATCTCTGATACATTTCTATTATATCATTGAATATATATGATATCTCTGTGCATTCCTTTATTATATCTCCGATCTCATTTCGTGCCGAAAATAATCTGGATCAGTGCTATTAGAGCAGGTTGTTCTTGATCATTTTTTCAATGCATGTCCCCGACGAGGTCTGAGTATAGAAAGTTGGGTCTCGAGCTTGTCTCTCTTGAATACAATCTCTCTCGCACACCCAAGAAACCCTCAATCGTCTAAGAAAATAAAAATGACGGAGCAGACGATCCTATCAGTTTGTTGCTTGAGCAAGCTCTCACGCGACAGAGGGAAGAAATGATGGAGAATTTTTCCCACATCCTTCAATGGTTGTCGATAGCAATAGACGCATCTTCATCAAGTGACCACTTTGGAAGCACCTCACCTTTCAAGGTACAATTTAATTTTGATATTCTTGTATTTGAAGGACAGATAGATGCAGAAGCCCTAGAAAAATGGTTAACTCTGCTAGAAGGTTATTTCTCTGTTCACAATTTTTCAAACAAAGAAAAGATCACCTTCGCACTCCTTAAAGATCTCCCTCATGTCAAACATTGGTGGGAAAATTAATGGGATCAAAGTTCCACGGAGGAGTCTGGAATATATGGGGCCGAGCCCACTTGGGATTTTTTTGTGGATGTGGTAAAGGAACAATATTATTCTATTGGAAACTATGAGGACCAGTACATGAGATGGACCACACTACAGCAAGTGAGGGGCCAAGTAGTTCTGGAGTTCACTAATACCTTCCATACCTTGTGCACCAAGCTCAATATCAAATACTCTGAACGAAATTTGGTTATGAAATACCGTGGGGCTCTACATAGATACATCCAAACTGAAATGGAATTTCTGGACATCTCATCACTCGGTGCTACCTATCGATATGCTGTTAAAATCGAGCAGAAATTTAAGCACTAGAAAAAATGGGAGTTCAGGTCTGCAAATCTACAACAACCAAAGTATGACAAAGACAACCCTAACAAACAGTCTCCTAAAAACTAGTCCAAGCCACAGGAAAAGAAGGGCCACGGGAAGACAAAGAAGGACACCAAAAAATAGTGTGATTTCCACAAAAGCCCCTTGCACAACACCGATGAATGTCGCTCAAAACAATCATTGGTGGCTGAGATCAAAGACAAGGAGCCAAACCCTGATTCATAATCTGATTCTGAAAATACTGGTAAAGGGCAGATCATTGACGCAGACCCCACTGCTATTGTCATGACCGTAGCAATTCAACAAGAAGAACCAACATATCCTAAAGAGGGGGAGCGTCTTTTTCATTCACATATGTGGGTGAAGGGGAACCCACTGCATTTTATTGTTGATAGTGGAAGCTAGAAGAACCTCATCTCAACAGAGGTCATCAAACAGTTGGGATTGTCAATAGCACCACACCCGCAACCATACAACATTGTGTGGCTTCGCCAAGGACAAGATATTTGTGTCAGCCAACAGTGTCGATTTTCATACAGTATCCAGCCCTTCAAGGATGAGGTATTATGTGATGTTGCCCCACTGGATGTCTGTGAAGTTCTCTTGGGACAACCATATATGTGGAAGCGCGATGTTGTTTATGAGTCTCGACCCCACAGTGTCATTATTTCTCTAGGGGGTCATCTCTATAGAATACCAAAGGTAGTTCCGACTACTGTTCCACCTAAAAAGTGTCGCAAGGTAGTATCTCATACTACAAAATTTATCTTCTTCACAATCTGTTCAGAAGAGGAATAAAAGGACACTGCAACCACTACAGCCTCACCCCCTACACCTTCTATCCAACAAAAGCAGGTCGACAAGGTTGCAACAAAGTGAAAAGACTCCTTCTACACATCATCCTCTCATGTAGCTTGACTTGTTAAATGCCCTCAGCTTCAATAGGTTCATGACAGACTTCCACAAACTAAGCAGCGCGACGTCTCCAAGAATACAAGAAGCTCACCAAGATGCAAATTCAGAAAATGCTTTTCCCTCTCCCCGGAGAACTCACCACAATGGATACCATTTCTTCCTAAGGAGGGAGGATTGATTCAGGTGGATATCGATGGCCACCCACCTTTTTCGACTGGCTCAAAACAGTTTTCTAGCAATTTTGGCAATTTATTATTTTTAGCAGTTTTTAACTTCTGAGGCCATTTTGAGGGCCAAAATGAAGGTTTTTAGATATTGAGGTTCTCAATGATATTCGAAGGCATGATTGGGCCCCCAAAATTAATCTCCTCGATGATACATTTCCAATGATCTATCATACGCCTAAAACGGAGATCGTATGCAAAAGTTACGACCCCGAGAAGTTGATGTACTAACTTACCCAAACGGGACCCACATGACTTTTGGTGCTTCATCTCCTAGGGATAGTTTTTTGGATGTCTATGGTTTTTTGCATTCATGTTTATTGTAAAAAGGCCTTCAGAGCCTCATTGTAATCATCTTCTTGCGAATTCAAGTAGTTGTCACATCTCTTCTCAGGGATAAGTTGCCACCATTCTAGCGAGTCTTTCACTCTATATTTTTACAGTCTCTGTACATTTCTTTCATTAATATAAATTGTCTATTAGTGTATATCTGTGTTTATGGTCGCATGTCTGATACATTTCTATTATATTATTGAATATATGTGATATCTCTGTGCATTTATTTATTATATCTCCGATCTCATTTCATGTCGAAAATAATTTAGATCGGGTCTAGAGACAGCCACAGGTTGGATTGGGACAAATGCTCTCTTTTCCCTCCCTGTTCTCATTTGACAAGTTTTATAGTTTCTAGCCTATGCGTGAGCATCTCTAAATAGAGTAGGACAATAATATTCGACTCTTAGTATATTGTGACCGGTGTTATTCCCTGCAAAGTGTCCACCTGCAGGACCATCATGGAGCTCCTTTAGAACCTTGTCTGTGTCTTCATGTTCGAGACATATTAAAAGTACCCCATCATAATTAATGCAGAAGAGCACTGAATTTATGAGGCAATATTGTGTCAATTTTAGTCTAAGAGATCTCCTTTCCTTAATGTTTAAGTTTTCTAGGAAAGCCCCATGATGCAAGAGATACGTTAGTTTCCTATACCAAGACTCTTGCCCTGGGGGAACATATAAAGATTCACTTCACCATAACGCCAATTCATTTTCCCATCTGGGGTCTTTGTTTACTTGGTCCTTAGATTCAACGACCAGTTTACATAATATTTGTTCTTTAACCAATTTGGAAGGTTTTATATCTAGATAAAATTATTGGACTACTGCCATCCAGTTTCCTCTTCTTTCCCCCATCTCCTGCTAAGTGAATAGGGATTGGACTGCAGGATGAGGCACAATGACTTTGGTGTGGTTTTTTAGGATGTAAGATCTGAAATGTTTTACTACCTTGTAAACCACATAAGTATGCTTGTCTATAGCAAGGTAATTTAGTTCATCCCCTTGGATATTAGTGCTCAAAAATGAGACCGATGCCTCATTGTTGTCATAAACCTTTTAATTCAATACTGCAGCTAACGCTTAGTCGGAGGCAAAAGTATAGAGGAAAAAACATCTGCTAAAGTCAGGACTTCGCAACACTGGAGCTTGAGATATTGCAATCTTAATTTTGTTGAAAGCAACTTTTCATTTGTCATCTCACTAAAATTCTACATCTTTGTGGATCATTTTTTGTAAGGGTTTGATAGTTTCAGCAAAATCGGGGGTGAACTTCCTCACAAAATTGATTTTCCCAAAGAAGGATTGCATAGCCCTTTTGTTGTGGGGTAAGGGAAGCTGAGCTATTGCCTTAATTTGTTCTGGGTAAATGTGAATTCCTGCTTGACATATAATATGACCTAGTAGTTTCCCTTCCTCGACACCAAAGATAGTTTTCTTATGGTTTAAACATATCCTATATTTCCTACACCTCTCAAAAATATGGGTTAGGTGTAGGATGTGATCTTCTCTATTCTTTGAATACACAGTCACATCGTTCAAATAAAAAACCACACACTTGTTGATTAGTCCCTGAAAAGATACGTTCATGGCCCTTTGGAAGGTTTCCCCTGTGTTATCACTCCAAGAAACTCCTTAGGGTTGTCGGCTAAGGATGCTTGGTAACTTATAAACTGAATGGATTAATGGGATAACTGAAATACAACAATGTATCTAGACTACTAACAATAATCAAATAAGCCAGTGCTCTCAAGGACTGATAATCAGGTAAATAGCTTAAAAATGGGTGAAGAAACCAATGTTTATAAATCGGATGCTAAGGGATGGGTTTAATAAACAATGAAAGAAACTAACATTCAAATTGTGAAATGAACAATGAGATAAAATTCATATGACAGTTAATACAACTTGAATGACAGTATAGAAGAAGAGAGGAATCTGACATCAATAAAGAGAGAAAACTGTCCACTGTATTATCATGAAAGTCTATTACAAAGAATGTAATTTTTGCATCTAGAATTCAACCCCTTAGTGCTCCAAATGTCTTTGGCTTTATAGCCTTACAAGATGAATGATATAGATCCTTTAAGGAATTGGATCAGATTTTCTAAAAATAGTCAAATCAAAATGGATACAACAAGTGTAGGATGAGATCCTATAGAAAATGGATCTAGAATGGAAAATCAAAACAAAATGCAGGAAGGAAAGATCATATTTAATGATCTCTAAAAATATTGGATTGCTGATGAAGTGCGGGTTTAGCCCCCCAAGGTTGTTTGATTTGGTCCTCCAAAGATAAAATTTGAATTGGGTGATATTCATTTGATCCCCTATCATTTCCCCTTGAAAATGACCAAATCTAATCCAAAATTCCCTTTTTGGTCATTTTCAAGGGGAAAATGACCAAATCTAGTCAAAAAATTCCCTTTTGACTTTCATCTCCAAGAATGGCCTTCAGATTTTGATTTGATAATTCATAACCAGCTTATTAAAGAAGATTCCAAACCATTCAAACCCAAAAAATCTCGATATGGGCAAAAATTCGGCTATTCTGGCCGTGACAAGCTTTCACCAGTTAATTTACCCGAAAATCCTCTCCTTAGCTGGTGAAAGGTGGAGCTTTCACCAACTAACTAGTTATAATTCTGTCTTCTGCGCTAGTGAAAGCGCAGATTTTTTCAAAATCAAATTTCTCAGTCATGGAGAGTCCATTTTGCATGTTTAAATAGTCGATCGACATCTAAAAATCCTAAGCTTTCCAATGGTGCTTTCAAATCTGCATTTGGAGCCTGGGAAGGTATTCAAATTTTCTTTACAATATTAGGCATCACTCTTTCAAAAATGCCAGTGCATTTTTTATCGCTAACATCTGGCTCCAACTGGGATGGAGACGTCCCTGCGAGGTCTCCAAGAACCTGGAAGACCTGATTCCTTTAGTATTGGGCCATGGATTCATTCATCCTTTTCAATCCCAACAATGTTTACAACCTACATTTATGTCTTTGGCTATTTACAAGATCCCTTAAAATTTTGTTTCTGAAAACTCTGCCACTTGTCTTCGGAGTTGTTGCTCTTTTGCTAAATTAAAATCTGCATATTGTTCCCTCAATCTTGAACAAATTATATCATAAGCATCTTAAGGATTTATCTTCAATTTGTTTCTTTCAAAACTCAAAGATATCACGTGCCAGATATATCCTAGAAATGTGGAATTTGGGCAAAATTTTGAGTGATCTGGTTGAAACAGCTTTCGGTGATTAACTGTATCTAGAATTTGGCACCTTATCCACCGAAAGTACTCTGTTTCGATGGTTAATGAGCACATACAGGCTCGCCTAAACCACCGAGAGCAGAAACTTACCAAAAAATCAAAATTTGATGAATCTTGATTACCTGCAAGAGTACAAAGACCTTAGGGTTTGCTAGACGAAGCTCCTCCCATAGTTCATCATCATGTTGCATTGTTACAAACTCTATTGCCTGCTCCATATCCCCAACTTATTTGTGATAAGTGCCAGAGCTTCTCTTGAATTCCCCATCCTTCCAAGAATGAAAACTTCTTCTTTAATAAGACCTCCTCTAGTACAAATCTCATATGCCTTGTCAAGAGAGTAATGTTGGCTGCTGCGTAGGAAAGGGAGAAGCAGTATGGGTTCATATTCTGCATAAAGCTCCACCCAGAGGCCATGAAAGTCTTTCCCTACATGAGGACCTTTTCAAATAGCGCATGCAAATATTCATGCAATAAATATCTGTAAGTGCTATTATTCTCTGCCTTCTGCAACTGTGAGACCACTTCAGATGGTTTAATAAACTCTCTTTGTTGGACTAATAAGGAAACTGCCCTTTTTGGATCTAAAGTCATGAGTGGCAATGCCTTATCTTGCAGAGCATCATGTAGATTATGCTCCTCAATAAATTCAAATATGTCAGGTTTCCTTAGATCTGCGTATATTGCAAAATCTTTCTCATACTGTTTATCAATGACATACAAGTCAGCTAGGGACTCTTTCAAAGTTGGAGTCATGAAACTCCTATTTAGTTGTTGTTCTATAGCAGAGATTACAGTGGATGCACTGTATATAGATGATGGCCAACTGTGAATTGTGGATAAAAGTTGCTTGTGAAAAGCTGAAATTGTGACTAGAACTAGAAGAGCCATCTCATATGCAGTATCTCGAAGTTGAGGGTTATGACCTATGAATCAAATCAACAATTAAAGAGATAACTGATAGTGCAATTGAGGGCGTCTAATTCGAGCTAATCCGTCATTGTGTTTTTGAGAACAGACTCAACGGTTATTGGCAAGATTTGGAGTTCAAGTGTAATGAAAATCTTAAACACACAAAGAATATAGGCAACATTCAGTCAATTTAGGCAGAGACTAAGAAAAAAATGTGACTCGACTAACAGAAGCAGATATTTGAGGCAATAATTGTTCAATAATTGATCACAGAACCAGAATTTAAGCCGTTTGATAATTGAAATGCACACTTGTATGATGAGTTTTCTCTCCAAACTAGAGTTTCAACCATCTTTTGCCACTTGAACGAATCTGGAGCTGTAATTGCGCGCCTGTATGAGGGAATTTTGGTTGTTTGATCTGCGAGTCATACCTCTGACCTGTTGATTCCTGAAACACACTAATGAGTTGTGACAGCCTTCTTTGTTTGACATCATCTGGAACATCATCTACATAGTTTCAATGAGCATGTGTTTTCTCCCACAGATTGTAAACAAGTAAGCCATATCGTAAACTATGGACTTAATGAGGCTCAATGTATCAACATGGTCATGTTCTATTTCACCACAAAATCCACAGATAAAGTCACTGCTTAAGCCAACGTCAGGAATAATATTCTGTATTCTTTCCACAAGATCCAAATAAACTTCTCGCGTATAACCCCGTCGCATTCTTTCAAGAACAGTTGTACTCCCACTCTGTTTTGGTAAATGAATGCTTCTATAGATGTTCCATCGATCTTGCATATGCTGGAAAATCCTTGACTAAGAGACCAACTGTTCCCTGTAGGAAATGCACCATTCCCATCAAGGATAGAGATATCATTATAATTGTTTGCATTCTGACCAAGAAGCATTACTTCTTTCATACCTTGCTCCCAAAACTCTCTCACAATGGACTCTACTGGTCGTGACCTCTCTCTCCCCCGCGTGAAGGGTACAATGCAGAATGAACACATATTGTTACAGCGACGCATTATGGAGACAAATGTTGTAACTGAATTGCTAGCAATTCTTACTGGACTGATATCAGCATATGTTTCTTCAAGGGACAAAAGTGTATTAAGTCCCTTTTGACCATAATCTACAGCTTCTAGCAAGCGAGGAAAGTCCCTGTAAGCATCAGGCCCACAAACTACATCAACCATCTTGTCTGATTCAGTTATTTTTTCTTTCAAACGTTCTGCCATGCACCCCAGCACAACCACTTTTAGAGGAACAACTGACTTTGCTCGTCCCTTTTCAACAATGCTTTTTCTGCTTTCACTAGCTAACTCGCCTTATGATTTGTTGGTTAGCTGGTGAAAGCACTACCTTTCACCAGCTAACTGGTTGTAAAATTGTCCTATGCACTGATGAAAGCTCTACCTTAGTCCAAAATGAACTTTCACCTCCAAAACTGTGATTCCATCAAAAACTCAATGTGTCTCTGCTTTATCCCCTTGCATGTTCTGAGCTAGAACTTGCAAATCTGGGTGTGACCTTCGCTTTTTCTTCGATTTTCTAATTTTTTTTTTAAGGCGCTTTGCCTAATTGAGAAAACTGAAAGTAATCTACTTGCTCAAAGAAAAGAGTTTATTCTTCTATAATAGTGCTTATTTCCTACTTATTCTACTCTAACCAGATCTGCCATTAGTTAAGTGAATGTTGATTTCCATAGCAGCCATTCAAGAAACTTGAATACTGAAGAGATCTCATCTTTATCGCCAATCAGCAACTAATGTTTGACATGAATCAACAGTAAACAAAATTCTTTCAGGAAACCATACTTACCCGAAAACAATGGCAAGCTAAGGAAATCTGAAATATTCAGATCCTTTGAAAAATATATGTCCATGAAAGTTGTCACTGGATCTTTAAAAGGAAGATAAGTAACATGCTACTCCTCAGAAAATAGCTGCACATCTATGGTAGCCTCCTGCTCAGCCATGGCTGTTCCTCTGCAAGAAGACTGATCATCTTCTTGTCCTCTTGAGATCAACTCGTGATCATCAAAAACTAAAATTTCATTATCAGAATAATGCTCACAAGAGGATAACAAAAYAKGATTTCCATCACATGGATTAGGATCAGCTGAGAACATATAATTTATTATGCAATCATCAGTCATCATAGGCTCTTCTTGATTTACAAATTGATCATAAGCTTCACAAGCATACCTGTCTCTAGAATATTCTTCCAATGTTGACAAATTCAGATCCGAATCTAAAATAAGCTCATATGCTTTCTGTTGTTCTAAATCTACTTCACACTCATTACCTCCCTGCTCAAAATCTGAACCATACGGACATTGTTTTTTCTCATGTGCAAGCAGATTGTTAAAGTCAACCCGCTGTCAGATCCTCTTGGAAGCATGAATATTATCCTCCACCTCTCGAGCGTCTTCAAACAAGTTCCCTAATGATGAAGACTTCATTTCTAGCAAGAGAAGGACAAGTTCATTATGTTGAGCCATAAGATAGTATACCATGGCAGCAATATCAGTAGGCCGAATCTCCAATGGGATGTCATAATAAACACAGTAAAACCTTCTATTGAAAATAGGCAAGGCTTCATCCTGCTCTCATTTCAAAGCATAGAAATCAGCGAGGTAAGAATCTAAAGATTTGTATTCTCCCCAATACTTCAGGAAATCATTAGAGAACTCAATCCAAGAGCCAATTGAATCAGCTCTCAGACCCTTAAACCATGTAGCAGCATCTTTGATCAAATATTTCGAAAACATTCTCATGATCACATCTTCATGCAAAATTGAAAAACGATCAACAAAATCCAAAAAGGATTCCAAGTGTCTCTCAGTTGATGCTTGATTCTCTCCGGAAAACCAAGGGAAATATTCATAACAGTCAGTCGGGTAAGGATGAAGAAAAAGGGGCAGCTTTAAAGGCTTGAACATCTTCATCTGGATCTTAACTTGAAAGACTGTGGGCTGCTCATGAGAGTTAACAAGTTCATGACAAGGTTCAGAAATTATGACAAGAGGGGCTGAGATCTGGACAGGATCTGAAACAATTTCGATCTTTTCAAGGTCACATGGCTAATCAGATTCTAAAGGAAAAGAAATACGGTGGTCATCTTTGCAAATAGGCTGAGGTAAAGCTACCAAATCTACATCTACAATGCAGGGCTACAGGATTTCCTCTTCTAAAGACGAATATATACAAGAAGGATGATGGTTTTCTGAATATACAAAACAAAAAATAATTCTCCTTACACGTAAAGGGAAAAGAATGAAAGAGGTAATAAAGAACAACAACAGTTCATGAAGCAAACCAATGAACTGATACCTGGATTTTGATTTGAGCCTCTTCATCTTTTATCAACAGGATCCTCCCCAGTGGAGTCTTTGAACGTGGAGTCGCCAGATATATGCTTACAACCAATATAATGCTCAGCCTTTGTCTATCATCAAAAGCTTGTTGACGGGCGAAACTGTCCGTCCGTCAACTGGGAGAGTGGAACCGGTCCGGGGTTGTCTAAATAACCCAAGATGTTTGGAATGGACCACCTTGACGAGTTTAATGGCTCCGTTGGCCGCTCTAAGGTCTTCTATGAAAACCAAAGAGAGAATTGATCTGAGTTAAGAAATCTAACTAACTAAATAAAACAAACTAAATTATAACTAAATACAAGAAACTAACTAAAGTAAAAGAAACTAGAAACTAATAAAGAAAACTAAACTAACTACACTAATCTAACTATAAACTACTAACTATTGCATATACAAGATACTAATTATGATTATAATAACTCAAATCAACTATCTAATTATCAGCTACAATATTCCTTATTCACAGATGTACACTATGGACAACCTACAGATTTGGTTAAAACCTGCAAAACTCATGTGTTTGCTGCCCTGAGACAGCCAAGGATCTCTTTTTTGATTTTATGTTTATGAAAAGGAAATAAAACTACTGAAATTAAACAATCTAATATATATTACTGAAATTAAACAATCCAATATAAATCTAACTAAACTATCATTTATATTAAACTACTTAATTGAAACAGAAAACAACTAACTAATTGACCTGGAAATGCTCCAAGTCTGCCCTGTGTAAGATGACTTCTAAGTTGATAGGAGGAAGAAATTCACACCATTTAGTCTTTAAGCTTCTCGGAAATGATCAGCTATGCTTCTCCTTGAAGTATGTTACAGGACAAACAAGACATAAAAGAAAATCATAACAATTTTCTGATGATAAATCTCTGCAATAAGGGAAACCTATTATGCAGAAAACTTATATAACAATTCAATCTATGAAGAAGACAAAGCTATCACTCATAAAATGAATCAACAACTGTTATGTCCTTTATCTCTTTGGAAGCAACAAGATATGTATAACAGTAAAGAAATTATATCATTTGCATTTGATTTAGATAGCAAAGTAATACTAAACCATAAACAAAATGATATACAAAACTTGAAACAAAGTGTTGATATATTGAAAAGCAAAAGCTATGACAAAACATCAATTCTGCTCCAGTTTGAATCAGAATAACATATCCTTGTTCTCCCACAACTAAGAATGATAGATTATTACAAAACCATAGGTTTATATAGGTTTCTCACAAGGTAAAACATCTTTGTGAATAATAGCAAATTGTTTTACAAAATCTGGGGAAATATCCCAAAATCTCCTAAACTAAGGAAATAAAATGCAAGTAAAATCTGTAGATCATCTCCTAACTGCTCATGATATCTATTGCCAATTCGAATCTGCCTACAATAGAACACAAAGATCAAATTAGAAGGATGTTTTATTGGAAAAACAATAAAAATTTGACTTTACAGACTCAGCTACAGAATCATCTGATTCTGTAGCTAGTCAAAAATAGCAAATAGGACCAGATATAGAATTAAATAAAATCAAATCCTAAATTAATTACTAATGATTCAATTATTCCTTAAATTAAAACTAAATCAAAATGAATGCAATTGCAATCAGAACAGGGCAATGATACTCTGTTTTTCCAATTGACATAAAATCGAATCAAATCTTAACAAGACTATTTCATGAATGCAATCAATGGTAAACCAAATCGTATGAGATACAAGAGAATCATAATAGATTTGCATAGGATCCACATCGTTTAATCCATTGACAATATAGAAAAGCCATCAAGATTAAACATGCATAACCATATCCATAGAATCCAGCCACAGTTCTCGTTCGCTGAGTTTCAAGTAGTTCACAGTTATGAATGAAAATAATGGTTGTAACGATCATTGACCAATTATAATCATAACAGCAGATTGATATCACTCAGTTACAAACACGATGTGTAAATAGCTTCCATTGTAATCGGATGAAATCGTATCCACTCAAAAATCTTTATGTTTGATTACCACACAGTCAACAGACAGAAGCGCGATAAAATAGACAGAATTCATGAACTGGGCAATAATTAACACAAATTTTTATCGAGTTAATTATAGAAACAATATCGAAATCCTGAACAGAATCCAATTCAAGCAATAATGAGAATCGAATAAGTTGCAATTGGTTCTATATCAACAGCAAAGTATCAGATTTGGTTGAAAGACAAAAATAGTTAACCCATTCATCAATCATTTTTATTCATAACTAATTCAAATCATATCATTGACTGTATTCGAAAATTGAAATACTAACAACAGTTTATTTTTAAAAATATTAACAACTTGTCTTATTAATAGGGCATCAAATTAAATTTGAACAATCATATCTATTCGATGATCCATCGAATCAAAATCAAATCCAATCGAAACTATAACGAAAATTAATTTATCAAAACAAAAATTATATATAGCGAAGCATGCTTATGTAACAGAGCAGGTGAAATATGTACACAGAGTGTGATATAAAAGAGTGAAAATTATACCATCGCAGTTGCTGAGACTATGTCAATTTTGAATTGACAATTGTT
>SNQJ01S0007303.1:210902-221468 GCA_010110895.2 Picea sitchensis | reverse complement strand
AAGGCAAGGTATCTATCTCATAGTGAGTTGATATTGATATGGATAGGGAATGCATCTCCTTCAACATTGGTAAAGTTAAACTAATTGCCAATGCACTGGATACACTTGGGCGCACTTGTTGGATGTAGATGGTCAATGTTGATAGATTATACTTGAGTCTACCTTAAAGTACTAATTTCAAGGAAATTATCATGTACAAAAGAGGATGCCTCAAAATTACTAAAACATCATCATATATATATATATATATTGCAAACTTGTAAGCAAACAAACTAATACATCACATAAGAGTGATCTAGATCACAATGACTAAAATTTAACTAAGAACAATGATATGCAAGAAAAGTAATTAGATTTTGAAATTTTTATCAATATGATCTTCGACAAATCTACTTATAAGCTCAAGTCCATGAATCATAAATATAATAATTTTCAAACTTTACAATTGGTAGGGACAATTCTTGATCTTTTAAAAATGTTTTTTTTTAATATGAAAAATAAACTATGATGTAAAATAGACTAATCCCTCCTTGCATGCCTTTCCATGTAGCTTCCCATTTTAACCTATACAACAATAAATATATATTTCCATAACATTATGCAAGGAAAAATTCAAATCAAAATTTGGATTCCAATGAAACAAGAATAACAAAAAAAGAAATCTTTCTCATCCATATTTCAACTATTGCATTTTATGATGTTCGAACTAAATGGAATCCATGAGTGCCATGGATTTTTTTGCATTCATACCACTGCGATCGATATACATTGACCACCTCCCAAAAATATCTATCTAGATGTCCTGTCCTATGTGATTGGTCTTCATGGGTTCTTGTTCCCTCTCCTATTACTGAAGAACACTATTCAACAATGGATTTCACATCTTGAATGAGTGAAGTAGTTGTGAAATTCATTTATTCCATGTGTAACACTGTTTTTATGTAGGTGCCTGCTCCATCATGCTCCCCTTTCCCATACCTAGACTCGAAATAGTTCCAAATGTGTGGTACCTTTAATTTGTTGTGCAACATACACAAGCATTGAAATACATGAGCATTTTTTTAACTTTCCTGCACAACCATATGACCAAATCCAATGTTGATCCATCTGTATGTTCTTGTCCTAAAGGTTATTGTAAAACAATTGAAAGCAATGTTGTACATAGGGTAAGTCATGGAACCTCTCATCGCTTATGTAGAAGTGATATTCCTTCAATATAATTATGTTTTCTTCGTTACCATTTAGCCCATGCTTGTATGTGATATGGACCATTATGCTGACCTACTATGAGTGATAATATTGGCTTTGAATCTCATTTTGTGGTTGAAGGGTGTAGTTCTCAGAAAAATCAACCACTGATAAGATAGTACCAACGAGAAATGTATCTCTACATATTCTAAAATTTTCATCCTGCCATCGAGCCACATGGACATGATGACCATATTGTTGTTTATTTTTCGATGAAGTCATTCATGAAGTCACATACTCATACCTGGGAAGTCACCAATTATATATTTTTTCTTTCCTACCCTCCATCAATATCATATGCGACATATTTAAAGCTTTGCAAGGCAACCTTCTTCATCCCCAATTCATAATCATCACTTACATGGATGCACTTTCTTAGTACTGCCATTCAACCGTACCTGTGGCATGTCCCATATAAGAAATATTATTGATAAAATGTACAACCCTATGGCCTTGTACACCAGATGATGTGAATAAAGTCTCTAGATGATGACAACGAAAATATAACTGATCATTCTTGCAAAAGGGTGTTATGAAATACATGAAAAATATGTGTGTGTGTGTGTGTGTGTGTCATAGTAATAAACATACTCAATATGATGTCTACAACAACATGTGTTATCAATTATGTTTATTCGAACATACCAAGACTTGTATTTATGGAAATATATTTTTCCCAAGTTAAGTGCACTATGTAATGTCCTTAATATCTCATACAATTCTATCTGTGTAATGCCAATAAAGTTTTTAATATGGGGTTCACAGTCCCTAGATCCCCTTCTCAATTTTAGTACATCTTTTTGGTTGGAAGAAGGCCTAGTGTTCTCATGCCAGAAATATTGTACTAGTCCCTTAACTTCTCCAATTAAATTCATCTCAGAATGAGGTAGCCTACTAGTGAAGGCCCACAAATATATCGGGCCACCTGTGTCAAGGCTATCTCATCTATTAGAATACTTTATAAGGGTTTTTATATTGCATTTCATCAAACAAGAGGTTTGTTGGAGAAAATGATGTTTTATTGTGATGTTTCTAACAATTGATTGTGACGAGACACATCGAGCTGCATTACAATCTTTAGAATGATATTTATTACCAATTATTTGAAAATAATCCATAAGGTTTATGATGCAGGAGCATCTCTCCATGTCAACCAGCCAGTCAACCAGCCACGTTAGCACGCATCCATTCAAGGATGAAGAGAGGCGCAACCTTCATCTTCATCTTCATCTTTGAATGTAATTAATGTTGTAGGTTTTTGAGCCATGGAGCCGTGCCTTTGTGTAGGCATTAGAGTAGGTAGGCCTTTAATGTTTGTAAGGCTGAGATCTAGATCCGATTTGTGGACTAGATAGCGCATTCAATGTAATTGAATAGGGTAGGTAGATTTGGAGGGAAGAGCTCAAAGAGCCCCCTTAGGTAAAAGAGATCAATATCTCATTTTGGTGATAACTAACAGAGTTAGAGTGAGTAGAATGAGAAGAGGGTCTGCAAGTATAGAGAAGAAGAGAATGAGCCGAGACCTTGTTACAGGCCGTGCTCAGGAACACCTTGTACAAACAGGCATTTACCATTTAATATATAAACAACAGTTTTTCCTACACACTTTTGTGTTGAATGAATGCTTGTGGAGTGTTCTTTATAGGCTGTGAATGTATGTTATGTTTATGCATTTGCAGGAGTTGTTTTGGCTTCAAGCTTGAGAGGTTTTTGAGGCTTCACACCAGGAGGGTGTGACAGAACGCTACGGGTTCTGATAGCCATGCACAGAGGGTGCATTTATGAACTCTGCGGAGTCAGACAGAGGCATACCAGGTGGGCAAAGAAGTTGAAATCAACAACTTGGAAGAAATACCTGTGAGGTTACTAAATATGTCAGGAGGCAAGGCTGTGTAGGGAGAACATAGTTGCATATAGAAGCTCCGAGGAGTTCTGTGAAGCTCTGCTAGGTGGGCATTGAGAAGGTGCAAAGAGTGTACAGAAGAACTCTGTTGTGAGTTCTATATAACTCTGCCAGGAGGGCATTGAGACAGTGTGAAGACAGGCACAAGAAGAGAACTCGATTGAGTTCTGTATCTTGGAGGAAGAATCCACTGAGGGATCTTAGTAGGGTTGTTGAACATGCTGCATATTCAACAAGAGGTTGCTTGAGGGAAGGATAGTCAGGAGGGCATCCCAATTCTCCATATAAGGGAGAAAGAAGAAATATTTATTTCCTTAGGGGGTCTGAGTATTTGGAGAATCTTAGAAGAGATAGAACTTTAGTGAGCGAAGACTCTGCAGGAGTGCAGATGTCAGAATCCCTTGAGGATTCGAAGGATAAGCTCAGGAGGAGTAATGCTTCAACACACGAAGCAATAGCTGCAAGGAGGTGCAAAAGCCATAGAAATCCTTGACGAGTTCATAGTCCCTAAAATCTCAGGATGGGCAGCGTTTTCATATACACGCAGGAGGACTCAAGTCAAAGAGTTCCCAGAGAAGAAAGAAGAAAGGTTGAGGCCCTGGAGATATCAGAATTCTTCCAAGACTGGGAAGAACATGCATAGAAGCTTGGGAGGAGAAACAACAGTCATTTGGTTAGACTGCAAAAGAGATCTGGACCGTTAGTTTTCACGTCCAGGAGGCAGAGCAACAGAGGAACGCACAGAAGAAATCGATCTAAACTGTCAGATCTTGAGAGAATCACCTGTCAACCGTCGGATCTGACAGGAGCTGCACGAGGTTTATACTTCGTGAACATGAGGGTGAAAGTTTCAAAGGATTCGGGATATCGGGACTTCAACGATCGAGATATCAGAAGTCTCGAAGACAGGAGATCGGGAATCTCCATGGGGAAAACCCCGAAACAGATCTGAGCGTCCGTCCGTTGGGACATGTGGTGGAGATTGGGAGCCGTTGAAATTTCTCATGTTGAAATTTCAAAGTTCGAGAGGATAGGAGGACATCGGCATCAGATTTCACTAAATCGAGAAATGATCAAGGACCGTCCATCATAGGAGGACGCGTGGCAGAAATCTGAGAATTCGAAAAAAAATCCTGATAGGAGAGTCCATCAGAATTTTAGGATTTGGCATTTCGGGATTTTCGAGGACAAGAAGTCAGATCATTTCGGCATCAAAAACCCCAAAATAATGAAGCAAAGAGGGCCGTCCATCATAGGGGGATGCGTGGCAGAAATAGAGACCTTCGGGAAAATTCCTGAAAGTGGAGAGTCCATCGACATATCGGAATTCGACGTTTCATGAATCCTGAGGACACGAACCACGCGCATTTCGGAAATGCGAAGTCCGAAACCCCAACAAGGTGGAAAGCTCCATTATGGGGTCAGCTGACGTCATATCGGGAAATCAGAATTCGAAGGATTGAGAATCCTGAGGACAAATGTGTTTCGGCAATTGAAAGCCCAAAACCCCGAAAGGGACTACGGTCATATCAGGGAAGGTCATGTGTGTCAGGAAATAGCCATGGGGCTAAAGGCTATTAGAGAGTTTCGGTGCATCGACGTTTCGTAGATCGAAATTTTAGGGGTCCAGTGTATGAGGGGTTGAGCGCTTGGGTTGTGCGACCCCGAAATTAGATCGTGGTTTTTATGTGTAGTGGTCGTGTGGGCCAAGACTTAGCCCTTAGAGCTAGTCAGGGAAAAAGGTGTTTCGACATTTCGGTGATTAGGGAATCATTGTCATCGGGAATTAGGAAATCCCAAAGCTCTAGATCACATTTCCTATGGGGAAATTATTCTCGGTTGCATTAGGGCCGTGAAGGAAAAGGAAGGACCTGTGGATCGATTTTAATAGAGATTCCAATGGGAATCGAAAGAGCCGCTTCAACTCACGATCTAGACAGAACGATCCTGTGAGCGGGCGTAGAGGGTACGTGTGCATTTGCGTCATGTGTGGTATCAAAGTGAGAACTTTGTTTGTATATTTCAAGCAGGGGGAGAAGACAAAAGAAGACAGAGTGCTCGAGACTCTGTGATGGTTGTTTGCAGGTAGGAAACAATCAAGAAGACAATTAGGAGGACTGTAGGAAAAGATGAGGCACTCAGGTCTGCAGAGTGACAGCAGCAGGTTTGCCAGAAGGGAAGACAGGGACAACAACATGGCTACTGAAGGCCATAGGTATGCTAGAAGGAAAAGCCCAGAGTTGATGAGCACAGTTGAAAGGGGGAAAGAACTTGCTGACATCAGGGCGAGAATGGAAAAGCTTGAATTGTGGATGCAGCAGAATACCAGGTCAAGATGGGTATATGAATGGCCCATGAGGAAGCCGAAGGTAAAATGGCCAGTCAACAAGTTGATGGCTAGAAGACAACATAGGCTGTTAAGAGGATGGTTGAGGCATGCTGAAAACCTCGACGGAACTGAGGATATGGGTCCGATATGCGAACCAGAGACTGGGAAAATTCTCGGGGAAGAGAATGATATGGGATCAGCTGGAGATCTCAAGAACTGCCAGGAGGGTAGAGAGGAAATTCCAAATTTCTAGGTGGGAAAGGAGTTTAGATCAGCTGAATATCTCACGGACTGTCAGGAAGACAACCAAGGAGTTTCACATTGCCAGTTGGGCAATGAAATGAGGTCGCTGCGGGATCTCAAAGACTACCAGGAAAGCAGCGAAAGGTTTCCAGTTTGCCAGGTGGGCAAGGGAACAGAGATGGAATCAGTTGATTCCATGGACCGCTAGGAGGGAAATAGGAAAATCCCATATTGCTAGGTGGGCAGGGATGAGCAGGTGAGTTGGAATCAACCAGAGGAGCTGACAGAGCAGGTGAGCTCAAACATGGATGTGGATCAGCTAGAGAAGCTGACAGAAAAGGGAGGAGAAGAAGAAGATGGGAATTCTGAGGAGTGTGTAAATGCTTTCATCCAAGAAGATGAGGAAGATGCAGCACTAAAGCTGACAGCAGAAGAAGAAGAAGAGGATGATGAGCATTCTGAGGAATGGCTCAATATTTTCAGCCAGGAGATTGAAAGGACTGCAACCTAGGAGTTTGCAGAAGAAGAAGAGGAAGAGTCAGACAACATTAGATTTGCCAATCTGTATGAACAAATTGAATCCATGGAGAGAAGGGTAATAGTGCAAGGCATGCACATCCAACAGGTGAGGTTGGAAGCAGATGAAGAAGAAGACATGGGAGATCACAGTGATCTGCCTATTTGCAGAAAAGTTTTGCAGCTGGGGAGACTGCATAAATAGGGTCAGCCAATTCAGTAGCTGGATGAGGTGATAGAAGACATCAGAAGGATGATGGTAGAGTCAACAGAGACTGTCAACAAGGAGAATTTGGTAGAAAGGCAGCAGCATCGCAGCAACAGCAACATGGATATGGAGCAGATGAACAACTCCAGAGGATGATTTGGGATCCAGGAGTATTTCCAAAGTTGAGATGGGAAGCTCATGAGCAGGAGCTCATGAATTTTTGTAGTTGAGAAGTATGATGTAGGAGCATCTCTCCATGTCAGCCAGCCAGTCAGCCAGCCACGTCAGTGCACATGCATTCAAGGATGAAGAGAGGCGCAACCTTCATCTTCATCTTTGAATTTGAATGTAATTAATGTTGTAGGCTGTTGAGCCATGGATCCGTGCCTTTGTGCAGGCATTAGACTAGGTAGGCCTTTAATGTTTGTAAGGCTGAGATCTAGATCCGATTTGTGGACTAGACAACCCATTCAATGTAATTGAATAGGGTAGGTAGATTTGGAGGGAAGAGCTCAAAGATCCCCCTTAGGTAAAAGAGATCAGTATCTCATTTTGGTGATAGCTAACAGAGTTAGAGTGAGTAGAATGAGAAGAGGGTCTGTGAGTAGAGAGCAGAAGAGAAGGAGCCGAGACCTTGTTACAGGCCATGCTCAGGAACACCTTGTACAAATAGGAATTTACCATTTAATATATAAACATCAGATTTTCCTGCACACTTTTGTGTTGAATAAATGCATGTGGAGTGTTCTTTATAGGCTGTGAATGTATGTTATGTTTATGCATTTGCAGGAGTTGTTTTGTCTTCAATCTTGAGAGGTCTTTGAGGCTTCACACCAGGAGGGTGTGACAAAACACTGCGGGTTCTGATAGCCGTGCATAGAGGGTGCATTTCTGAACTCTGTGGAGTCAGACAGAGGCGTACCAGGTGGGCACAAAAGTTGAAATCAACAACTCAGAAGAAAGACCTGTGAGGTTACTGAATAGCTCAGGAGGCAAGGCTGTGTAGGGAGAACACAGCTGCATACAGAAGCTCCAAAGAGTTCTGTGAAGCTCCGCCAGGTGGGCATTGAGCGGGTGCAACGAGTGCACATAAGAAATCTGCTGTGAGTTCTATATAACTCTGCTAGGAGGGCATTGAGACAGTGTGCAGACAGGCACAAGAAGAGAAATCGGTTGAGTTCTGTATTTTGGAGGAAGAATCCACTGAGGGATCTTAGTAGGGTTGTTGAAGACCCTGCATATTCAACAAGAGGTTGCTTGAGGGAAGGATAGTCAGGAGGGCATCCCAATTCTCCATCTGAGGGAGAAAGAAGAAGGATTTATTTCCTTAGGGGGTCTGAGTATTTGGAGAAGCTCAGAAGAGATAGCACTTTAGTGAGTGAAGACTCTGCAGGAGTGCAAACGTCAGAATCCCTTGAGGATTCGAAGGATAAGATCAGGAGGAGTAATGCTTCAATGCACGAAGCCATAGCTGCAAGAAGGTGCAGAAGTCACAGAACTCCTTGACGAGTTCAGAGTCCCTAAAATCTCAGGAGGGGCAGCGTTTTCATATACACGCGGGAGGACTCAAGTCAAAGAGTTCCCAGAGAAGAAAGAAGAAAGGTTGAGGCCCTGGAGATATTGAAATTCTTCCAAGACTGAGAAGAATGTATGAAGAAGCTCGGGACGAGCAACAACAACCTTCTGGTCAGAATGCAAAAGAGATCTGGACCCTTAGTTTTCATGTCCAGGAGGCAGAGCAATAGAGGAGCGCACAGAAGAAATCGATTTGAACCATCAAATCTTGAGTGAATCACCCATCAACCATCGGATCTGACAGGAGCTGCACGAGGTTTAAACTTCGTGAATAGGAGGGTGAAAGTTTTGAAGGAGTCGGGATATCGGGACTTCAGCGATTGGGATATCAGAAGTCTCAAAGACAGGAGATCGAGAATCTCCATGGGGAAAACCCCGAAACAGATCTGAGCGTCCGTTCGTTGGGACACGTGGCAGAGATCAGGAGCCGTCGGAATTTCAAAGTTTGATAGGACAAGAGGACATTGGCATCAGATTTTGCGAAATCATGAAATGATAAAGGATCGTCCATCATAGGAGGACACGTGGCGGAAATCCAAGAATTCAGAAAAAAATCCCAATAGGAGAGTCCATCGGAATTTCGAGATTCGGCATTTCGGGAGTTCTGAGGATAAGAAGTCGGAGCATTTCGACATCGAAAACCCCAAAATCGCGAAGCAACGAGGACCGTCCATCATAGGGGGACGCGTGGCAGAAATAGAGACCTTCGGGAAAATTATCGAAAGTGGAGAGCCCATCCGCATATCGAGATTCGACGTTTTCGAATCCTGAGGACACGAACCACGCGCATTTCGGAAATGCGAAGTCCGAAACCCCGGCAAGGTGGAAAGCTCCATTGTGGGGCCAACCGACGTCATATCGGGAAATCGGAACTCGAAGGATCGGGAATCCTGAGGACAAATGTGTTTTGGCAATTGAAAGCCCGAAACCCCAAAAGGGACTACGCTCATATAGGGGAAGGTCATGTGTGTCAGGAAATAGCCATGGGGCTAAAGGCTATTAGAGCGTTTCGGTGCATCGACATTTCGTAGATCAAAATTTCGAGGGTCCAATGTATGAGGGGTTGAGCACTTGGGTTGTGCGACCCCGAAATTAGAGTGTGGTTTTTATGTGTAGTGGTCATGTGGGCCAAGACTTAGCCCTCAGAGCTAGTCGCAGAAAAAGGTGTTTCGACATTTTGGGATTTCGGTGATCGGGGAATCGTTGTCATCGGGAATTAGGAAATCCCGAAGCTCTAGATCACATTTCCTATGGGGAAATTATTCGCGGTCGCATTAGGGCCATGAAGGAAAAGGAAGGACCTGTGGATTGATTTTAATAGAGATTATAGTGGGAATCGAAAGAGTCGCTTCAACTCACGATCTAGACAGAATGATCCTGTGAGAGGACGTAGAGGGTACGTGTGCATCTGCGTCAGTTTATAACAATATGAGGACTTGTTTCTAAACTTTTGAGTGTTTTAATGCCTAAAATTCTCCTAACAGTAGTCAAACATCTAGATTTTAACAAAACCAAAAATAATTGACATTTAGCAGCATCAGATTTTGTTTCAAAATATTCTTTAATTATTTTATAACACTGATAATGAATAATATGATTAGGTAACTTATCTTCAAGTGATGTTAGACCAATTTCATCCACATGAATGTGTTTAGGAGTTCTTCATCGCACACTACTCAATCTAGGTAGGGAAAATGAGCCTGTATTGTGGCACTCTTGACCTCCCTGGTGTGGAGTTAACAACATTGCAATTATTTCCCCTTCAATCACTGGTATATCAATTCTAGGAGGAGAGTGGACATTCCCATGACTAGTTTCTGCAATGTTTGACTGTCCAACAAGAGGTTGCACCACATGAACTTCTTCACTATAATGTTGTGCACCAATTTCCTCTCTAATTTCATCCATTGTATAATCAGATACAAGAAAATATTCCATCATCTATTCATCCACAACAACATGTATTGATGAGATATAGATTGGATTTTTCTCTACTGAAATCTTGTGCCTTGCTTGTGGTGACGGAGGAGAAACAACAACGACATATATTCTGTTAGAAATTGGATTTCCCTCCTGTGAAAGTCTGTGTTTTGACATACGTACCCTTTCCATTTCTATTTCTTCATTTACCTTTTCGATGGTTTTTTCTTTCCTCGAGGACTTTCTATAACATTACGTTAGTTCTCCATGTTTAGAGAGAAAAGTTGGCTTCCAAGTACCCCACCACAATTTTTTCTTGGTATTACGCAAGAATACACAACTAACAATTCCAATTACAAGTACACAAATTTGTCTTGGTATTACAAAAGAAGACAGAACTAACAATTCCAATTCCAATTGGACAAATTCTAGATCATGGTCATTGTATAGGTATAGTTCGTGGTCTAGGTCTTTCCATATCTAGGTCTCACTATGCCTAGGTCTAGGTCTAGGTCTTGACATGTCTAGGTCATGGCCATTTTTTTCCTTTCGATGTAGAGAGAAGGGGTGGAGAGAGAGGAATAAAGAGATAGTGAGAGGGGGAGAGGGGAAGAAAAAGAAATT
>SNQJ01S0007303.1:189703-210892 GCA_010110895.2 Picea sitchensis | reverse complement strand
AAAGAGAGAGGAATGGGGAGATACAAATGGTGACAGAGAGGGGGAATATAGAGAGAAAGAGGGGCAAAGAGAGAGTGAGACTGAGACTAACAACGAGGAGAGAGAGAAAGGGTGGGAGAGAGGGGGGAATAATAGGGTAGGGAGGGACAAAGGGAAAGAGGGAGGGGGATAGGGGAGAGAGAGGGGGGGATATAGAGGGAGTGTTGAAAAGAATTTTCCCCCATGATTCTGGGTCATAATTACAATAGATCAAGACTTTATGGAGAAGATAAATATATTCCCTCCAGGACAAGCACACAAAAATTGAAATACTAACTAATTTACAAGGAGAAGATAGGGAAGGAAGAGGGAGAAAAGGGTGCACCTTAAGTCTCTCATTTGACGGTGATCCCACTTTCTTCACTCGAAAAGCTCCAAATCGTTTGCTAGAAACAACCTGCAAAATGGACACAATACAAGAGTCGTTATGAAGGTAGTTACACGATCAAAGAGTATACATGTCATATATCATATTCAAAGTAAAATCAATAATCAAATACATAAAATGAATACACAATAGGAGGGAAAGGTAAGTTCTTATATTAACACCAAATCAGAAAGGTAAGTTACAACCTTGTCTTGCTTTTGGCACCATCTCGAAGCCAATTGTTTGGGTTCCTCCAAGAATCCCTCAAGCATCAACTCAACCACTATGCTCTTCCTTAAATGGCCCAAGTATGGATAAGGATACACCCAATATCCATATAGGTAGGAAATAAATGTCAGAAAAAGAGTTTCGAGATAAATGCATAGGTGTTAGGCCATGGAAAAAATTCATAGGTGTGTAATTTTGTGCTATAATAAGAAGTGGGTGTGAGATTTTGAGGCATGTCAAGGCAAGGTATAGGTATAGGTATTTCCATGCCTTGTGATTTCTAAGTCTTTCCATGTCTATGTCTTACCATGTATAGGAGTGTGAGTGGGAGAGAGAGGGAGATAGACAGGGGGGGTAGAGAGGGAGAGTGAGAGGGAGACAAAGATCGGGGGTATATGTCGGAGAGAGTTGTAGACGTAGAACCCGAAGAGAGAGAGAGAGAGAGAGAGAGAGAGAGAGAGAGAGAGAGAGAGATTGGGGAATGACAAATAACAATTAGCTTATAGGAACGTGTGCACGCTCTTAGGAATGCATGCATTCTCTTAGGAACATGTGCATGCTACTAGGAACATGTGCAAATTCCTAGAGAGTGTGCGTGCTCTTAAGAATGTGTGCGTGTTATTTGAATTAATTTTTTTTGGGCGGGATTGACAACATGTATACTGAATTGGTTTCCTCAGATTTAGGTTCGAGATGACAAACCTAGTGGTCCGGTCTACAAATTGACAAAAACCTCCATTTTTGCGAACACCTCTCTATATCTCGGTCTTTGATGTTATTTTTGTATAGGATAAACAATTCAGTTGTTGACAAAACTATAGATAGAGTTGGCTATGAAGATTCCAAATATATATTTTTCTTTTAAATTAATATTGTTTACTATTTTTAATCTATTTTTGTATTTTCATATATCAAAATCCTAGAATACATACCTCTGTTAATTCTTTTATAACTTTTTTTAGATTAACCATTTCTCGAATGAGTTATATGCCACACTAGAGGAGACTGATGTCTACCATATAAAAATAAATAAATTATTTTGATCATGTTAAGACCCTCTTAGCCTGCATGAACAAAAGAAATTGCAATTCCAAGGATATATTGACATTGATCATTTTAAAAAAAACATAAAATTAATATTAGAAATTTCTAAAAAATACACTGCACTATAACAACGGGTTCTCTACAAGTATACAAGTTTTTAGAATGAAATTCCATCGTTAAGGTACTCAACACCTACATGAAAAAAAACATATACCTTACATTTTGTTGGAAAAATAACATACCACTCTTAGAAAAAATCAAATTTGACATAGTTATTGACAACATATATGAATAAAATTTCTATATTCAGAAAGCTAATTCAATTTAATACATTTCATCTTCTTACACCATATTCAAATTTATTCTAAAATTACCTTGAATAATTTCTCCAAGTTAACAAATTGTTGTTTTTCTAGGTTTGCATTGCCACTAACCCGTATAAAAAACCATGGATTGAAAACCACCGATAATCCCCCATGATTCCCCCCAAAACTCCCCATCTAGGGAATACCATGGACCCCAAGAGAGCATGTCAAAATGCAAAATATACCTACATGAAAAAATTAAAACATATATCCAAAAAATTGATCAACAATGTTTATCATGGTCATAAACTTTGTTGCTTAGCTCTTGATATCTAGCGAAGATTGAAATATAATGAATCTTCCTTCCCTAATCAATACCAAAACATGCAACATGGATTGATTCATGACAAAATTAGTGTGTTAACAATTAAATTCATAAGAGAACTACCTATTCTATTTATAAGTCGCTCTTTTACCTTCCTCTACATCTTTGTTATTTGGTGGAATTATGTTATTCTTCCCTAAGTGACTCTTTGAAGTTTGTAAAACTTATGCTTACAACCCAACATAAAGATAAGAAATATGATATAATTGTCCAGATAAATTGGTATAATTGTCTCAAAATCTTGTTACTGTAATTTAATATCTTCTCAAACTTGCAACTACTATGGACATACAACATGCATATGGGTCTTAAATTGCAACTATATTTTTTTTTCAAATTTAATGCAAAAATATCTTTTCAAATGTTGATTTTTTTTAAATGCACCTAAAAAGCCATCAAATAATATGATAAAAAGCATGAATGAAGTCACACAAAAAATTTTAAATAAAAAATTCAAATAACAGGATAAAAAACATGGATGAGGTCACACAAAAATGTTTAAATAAGAAATTAAAAATATTGCAAGACTATATACAAGGTTTTATTGAGATATATCTTTATTCTAATAAGGATACTTAAATAGGTTTTGTAAAAACAATTGCCTCATTCCTTAAATAAAAAAAATATTTTTCAAATTGTTTGTTTACTTTACTAACAAGACGAGCTACTGCAAAGATGCAAGTCCCTACTCTGAGGGTAGGGAAACCATTTCTTGACTTGACTACTCAAGGGGAAGGAAAATTAGACATAGTTCACAGAGAACCAACAGGGGATTCAAAAATCTTGTTTCCTGAGCTCACGTCTAGGGTTTAATACGACTGCGACGAGCATTTTTCGTGTAGGTTCGACGAAGGTTTTGGTCTTCAATAGATTTTGTACATTGCAAAGAGCATTTTTCATCCAGGTCCAATGACGGTTCTGGTCTTCAATAGATTTTTGTGGAGGGAAATCATTAAAGGAATCTTAGATAATTGGATGGGAAGGAAAAAGACTTAAATATAAAACAATTTAGTTATAAAACGTGTTTAGCAAACTTCAACTTGTAAGTGTGAATTAGATTATTATAATTTATTTACCATTATGTTTATTTAATGAAGTGGACAATATCTCGACGTTAATGGAGCATTAATTGACGTTAAAATAAGAAGAAAAAACACATTGATAAAAACCTCCAGTACTCCTAAGTTTTCATCATGCAATCCATAGATTAATTTTATTATATCATTACGATAGAAGACTAAACATTTTTTATTTTTATTGGTTCAGTTGAAATTGCAATTTTAAATTGATTAAAGATAAAACATTTTTATTTTCCCTTGAAGCCTCCTATGTTTTCATCTTGAAATCCATAGATTAATTCTATTATATTAGTATGATAAAAGACAAAACATTTTTAATTTTTATTGGTTCAGTCGAGATTGCAATTTTAAATTGATTAAAGATGAAACATTTTTAGTTTTTAATTTTTATTGATTTTGTGTAATTAAAAAATTGATGCAAATTTTTTGTTAAAAATATAAGTTAAATAAATCCAAATCCATAACATGTAACTTACCATTTTTGAAATTTCATTTAAGAAAAACACCTTCCACATACTCTACATGTGCCAAATCACATGTGTCCGTAATCCTTATCTCTCAGACAACGATTGTCTCACATGCAACCTTCTAGCTGGGGAGGGGTGGTTGGCTTGATGGAAGGGCACCATGAATATTATCCCTGATTTAGTTGATCCCAACCTATTCATTCCATCTATCATATATGTGCATGTTGTCTCCACTAAACTAAGCTTTGAAGAGAGGGAAAGTGAGGTTGTAGAGAAAATGTATAAGAAACCAATGAGATGGTAGCCTGAGAATGCACAATATTAGAGATATGTGGGCTAGAAAAGAAGAAGATAGAACAAATTTTGCAGGTGAAAGAGAGCGATGAAAGAGCTAGAGCAGGTCTTGAGCATAGGGGGGAGAATTGAAATAGAAAAATAAAATCAAAGAGCTAGAGCAGGTCTTGAGCATAGGGGGGAGAATTGAAATAGAAAAATAAAAGGTTTCACATTCTTGGAATTTTGGCATAGATATTGCATAGCAAGCTAGAAAATGCGTAGAAATTAATGATGTTTTCAGTAATGCCAACTTCTTGGGTCTCAAACACTCGCACTTGCTACTGTTACAAGGAAAATATCTCTATGGCTAGGGGTGAACCATAACAGATGGAAATGACTGCAGAAATAAACTCTAATATCATATATGCTATATAAGAAAATATCCTAATGAGACAATATAAAGAGCCTACCTCGTCCAAACGTTCAATGAAGTCCACAGTTGAGCACTTGACTCAAAGAAATACACCTGCAACTTGTCCTCAACAAACAAGAAACGAAATCATATGGTAATAATATATAAATTTAGCACATTCAATAGAACAATCATCAACATTCATAAAAAATGTGGTGTGCGCCCATGGAATAACAATTCAAATATTTGAAAAATATTAATTGCACAAGAAAAGAGTATTTCTATTAAAATGTAATCAACAGAAGTGAATGAATTACAAACTTCCATGTCGGCATAGTTCAGAACCGAGAAACTAAGTCCCTTTGAGTTGGGCATCCACCAAAGGCAAGCTCATATAAGACAGACAATGAGGTTTTCAATCAAGTAGGGAAGAACATGCGGGATGAACAATGTGTTCATAATTAAAGGGATAAAGGGATGCAAACTCAATATGAAGTGAATGATTTCTCCAGAGTAACTTTGGTCTCAAAGTTAAATTCTTCTCCTCTTTTCCATAGCTCGGATATGGCCCATTTATAGCCTTCAAGTGGAACTGAAGGGCCGAGTTTAAACGTTTCCAGTATATGGAAGCTCAAGGATCATGGATTTCGTGACATGACATGGAAACCTGACACTATTTTTAATTTTGGGCACAAAACCCAGTGTACGTGTGTTGTAGTGGTGCAACCTGCGTATACACATGTTGTATAGTAGTTAGGGCACATATATGTGGAAAAATATTGTTTTTAGATCTGAGATTTTCAAAAAGGAACTTCAAGTCTGCATAGGGAAATGGAAAAAGGCCTTCTAAGAAAATTTGCATAGGGTGAGGCATATCTTTCTATAACAACTACATACTTAAAGGTGTGTGAGTCCCTCATCACTAAGTGTGTTCATCGTCACAAGTGATTATGTACCTTGTCCAGGAGGAATAGGTCCAATAGAAATAGCTAAGATTGCATGTGTACCTGGTGATTAAGAATATGGGTTCATCAGTAAAGGGAACTACGTCAAGAAAAAGGAAGGGCTTGCTCAAAGAACCTATACCTTTTCCTATCTGATCTGCCTCATGGGTAGAACCCTATTCCCTCTAGCTAAAGATTGAGAAAAGAGAAAAATGAGGAGATTTAGTGTCTCTAATTGTTACTAGAGAAGTATCTTGGGTGGGGAAGTAGCCGTGTATTCCCATTATAAAGAGCTTCCCCTTTGTTTGTTCTCAACTAAAGAAAGGAAGGCATGCGTTCTTGTTCTAGTTCATTCTCAATGGTTAAGTCACTGAAAGAAAAAATGGGGTGTTGTTGGCTATTACCTTGCCTAATCTTTTGAGGGGAGAAAAGAAAGCACTTATTTTCTTTGAATTATGAACTAAAACCTTTCAAACATGACATGTAAGTCTAAATCTATTGGAAAATATGAGGGGGTTTAAGGATGAGCCAAGACTACTCATAGAGAGGGTAGGGAATACCATGAAAATTGTGTTCACAAAGTACGTCTATGATAATTTCCTATAATAATTATGCAACCTGGAACAATTAATCTTTGGGAATTTGATATTGTATGTTATTTTCTTGAAAGAAATGAAAGGGGGAAAATGAGGTGAGTACCTTGTAAAAAAATTTTGTATGTGAGAAATTTAAAGAAGAGTTTAACATTGAAGCTACTAATTTAATATACAACTAAACATTGGTTTTTATATGCAAGTAGATCATGCATTCACACCTTTACATTAATTGAGAGACTGGGTAGTTAATTCATAGCATATATATATATATATATATATCATTGTAGGTTCTACGACTTACCACCTCCTTGGGATTGAATTAGTGCCAAAATACCGATCCATCTCTCCAACACCTTGGGACATCTCTCTAGTGACTGGGATGAACTTATTCAAGTTGAGATGTAGACCGCTTATGGAGAGCATCATGTTTTATAAATATGGAGAGTATCATGTAAGAGAGAAAATTCATAGAGGGTGAGCGACAATTCACAGAGGACGCAGTAGAAACCTTGTCCAGCCTAACCTGAAGAAAGAAAAGATAGAAGCAGTGAGGATAAAATGGAGGCAAGAAAATATATGTCACCTATGCATGTATCGATGGAAAGGACACAATAGAAACAATTCCCAACTTGAAGAAAGAAAATCTAGAAGAAGTGAGGAGGAAATTAAAGCGAGGATATAGATGCCACCTGTGCATGTATCGATGCAGAGGAAATAATAGAAACCATGCCCAACCTGAAGAAATCCCAACTTGAAGAAATAAAAGATACAAGCATCGAGGAGGAAATGGAAGCGAGAAAATAGATGTCGAGCTTGTACCATGGACAAGTCTCTATTTCATGCAATGCTCTCTTCTATGTGTAAGAGAAAAACTAATGCCATAAAACACGGGATAAATGCATGCATTGGGAGAAAACATTTAATGTCAGAAAGTAATGCTAGACATGATGTCTATAATTAGATCATTTTGCGTTGAAAACACTTAAATTCTTTAAATTTTGTAAAACTTATCCTAAATTTTCCTCAATATAAGGCCAAATAAGATGAAAAACTTAGAACTTACCATAAAAGTAAAATGCAAACTCAAAAATTTATAAATTTACGGAAAACTTTAGGTTAAAACAATAGAAATTTATTGGTTTGTGTACAATTTTAATAGGAAAGAAGAAAATCGATTACTAATAGTCCCTGGGCCCGAAGGGTAGGGACTAATAATAATATTGATGCCTACAATTGTAAGAGTCTCGTCTAAGGTGCATTACTTGGTGTCATCGTGAACTATCAATATAGTTACATGAAGTCCCTATCATGAATTATCTCTCGACATAATTATTTGTGAACAATTGAGATTTCAAACACTTTTTTTTATCTGTCATTTAGTGTGTAAAATCAAGAGTTGTCATGGATCTTGAGGACAATATATCGAATAAAGAACAACTTCTTATAAAATTAGGAAATAAATGGAAAATTGGTTCCAATGATGGTACAATTGAAACTTTTAACAAAATCATCACTGTATTTTCTTTAATTTTGGTAATGGCCTTTTTCAACTTTTACCAATGAGGTTAAGATGATGTTTTGGTTCATTATTAATATTTTGTAGTAGTGTTATTATTATTATTATTATTATTTATTATTGATCAACTCATCTTTGATTACAAATATTTTCCTATGTTTAATGTTATAAATAGGATAAACAAAACAAATTATTATTTATAATATTTAAACATGTTATTGGATAACATGTTCAAAGTATTATTGTTGAGTTCTGACACGATGCAATATTTTCATTTTTAGATAACCTAAATTTTAATTTTTAAAACTAAATTTATGGAAGCACTTTCTCAGGTCTTCGGATGGCGACAATATTCTTGATAATGTAGCATATACTAACACTTTTGCAGTGTCAAATGTCAGTGAATAAATCAGTCAGTTGATGATCTATCACATTCTACCTTCTTCTTACCAAAACCATATCTGCATTGCCTCATCACCTCATCATCCTCTTCCCACTATATCATTGCTGAATGATAAATACTAATCCAATTTTTTTTGTGTCGACAGTCGGAGTGAGTCACTCATAGCTTACCTTCCAGATCAATAAGCTTCCCACAACACTCTTGGACTTGGAAAGTCATCCCTGTTTTATGAGAAAAATTCTATGAAAGGAAGAAATACAAGTTGTGGTATTACTCTCTAGGAAATCATACTCATGATCTCACCGACATTTTAGTTTTCAAATTCTTCTTACACCTGGAAACAGATCTTCAACTTGAGGTATGATTATTCTTTGAGACTGATTTTTTTTTTAGAACCCTTTTTGCACAAGGTCAATTTGCAACAGACACGTTTGGGAAAGTCAAAGTCATAGAAAAATAAGTTTATCCATTGTTCTATCTGATTTGATAGATATACTTATTGCCAATAGAATTTTCACCAATATATACTCATTACAACAAAATATTTTATGTACGTGCTAGGGAAACCTAGTAGGATATATTGAGTTAGGACCTCAAATAGCATATTTGAACATGAATTCTTCTTACCTTGGTTTATTGACAATTTGATTGTTTATGTCCCTTTCACTCATGATATAATTGTCATATGTATGTAATAATTAATGTCAACCTTCGAACTTAACAATCACAATTTTAGCCATGTATCTATTCTATATCACTAGAGGCCCTAAGCTCTTCCTTTCCACGATCATCTAAAAGAGGTAGTATGCTCTCAATGACCCTTGCTACCTGAAAAATGGAGAGAAAAAAAATCTTAAAATGAGAGATGCACTCTCAATGTCCCTTGGTACCTGCAAAATGGAAAGAAACCAAATCTTAAAACAAGAACAAGAACATGAAATATTGAAACCCTGACAAAATGAAGAAATTTAAAAAAAATAGAAGTGTCAAAGGTTCAAAGATTGAATCCAGTATCTATTGGGGCCAAAAGTAGATTTAGTTTCTGATAATGAGGATATGCCCATCTTCATCAAGTGATTTGACAACTTCTATAACATGCTCCTTGCTTGTATAGTTCATACAAATTTGAAATAGTTCTTTGTGGGAAATTTGGCATGGGGGATCTGGTCTAATCTTTTTTATCAAAGAATCCATCTAGAGGAGCCTACACATCATCCTCTATTTTTTTACATATTTTTTCCCTCCTGCTAGCGATCATGATGGAGCAATGATGCACGGGCATGAGACTACATGGGAATAAAAATTCTCCACCTCTACCGAAACCATGAACTCAACGTTCTCTGGAACTAAAATAGTTGAGATTTTGTGGGAATGTGACCGCAGGTTTAGATTTCTATAGGAATACAATGCACACGCCTAAACATGTGGTGTGTGCTCAATTCACATGCAACCACGATAATATGGAGAAGTCATAGGTGGCAACCAATGCCTTGACAAGTAACATAGGGATGTTAAGTGAGGTTACAACATTTGTAAGTGTCTTCTCTATATTTTTCTCGATGCTCATATTCATCTAGTTGTTGGGCACTTTAATTGTCTAATTAAATAGATGATTAAGGTGTTCAATATAAATTGTCAAACCTAGGTAAGTTTTGTTATTGCAATATAATTGTTGACGCAAGGGCGTAGACGCGAGCTACATCCCACGATAAATCCTCGCCCTCACTCACAGGACCTTCCTTTCTCCTGGTCTGAAGAGTGCCAATACTCTTCTATCTTCCAATCGGAAGATCTGCACCCATAGTTCTCGTCTCGTGATCCTCTTTGCTTACTTATCGGAGGATCGGAACTTCGCGCTTCGTGAGTTCTCTATTGATGAACTGGGCTCTCGAATCCCCGAGACCCGATGTGTCAGTCAGCGCTGACCTTCTCCCGCTTGTCGGGACTTCTTCCCTATCGCAGTCTCACCGNCGCTGACCTTCTCCCGCTTGTCGGGACTTCTTCCCTATCGCAGTCTCACCACTCGCGACAACCAACTCTCAAGTTTTCAACCTCCGATACGCGATGCGCCAAGACGCCGAAATCGCAATCTCGCTCCCTCGCGAGTTCGCCACTCGCGAGTTCAAATGACTCCTGCCTCAACTCTCGAGGTCCGAGTCGCCGATACCCGAGTTATCGCTACCTATATTCCACTATCACCTGTGGCCCACATGGATTACGTGGCTGTTGGAATGTCGCACATCGCACTCTCGCGACTTCCATTGCCTAAAGTTGGAGTCTTACCTCACAAACTTTCGATATGCTGATCCACGAGTAGAATCCACATTCTTCGTGATCCCGATCGACGACTATTTCTTTCTCGAGCTTCGAACCTTCTTCCGCTCCTGCACTATAGACTTCCTGCAACTCTGAGAGATCCAACGACTCCCCAAAACTTACTGTCCTCCACATAGAATGCTAACCGTCCACTCTTCTCCTCGCGGCAATCCACGAACAAGAAGTGTCTCTCCACGAGACTTGTTCGCCAACCTGCGATGTTTCTTCTCAACCTGCTCGCGCAACTTCTCTTCGCTACCCTTCGAAAACTTCGAAGGTATATCTCTTCTGAGCTTTTACAACTTCAACCCTTTCTGGAAGAAACTCTTGCACACACTCCTTGCGGAAAATCTTCAAACACAGCTAAGTGTTGAAGTCTTCTCGAATCTGCGCACACCTGCAACATCAACCTTTCACTTCCTTTACTCAGAATCGCAACTCTGAGACTTCTTCTAACCTGCGCATGCCTTGCACAGCTATGGTGCCAAATCTGCACTTCTGAGAACTTAGAACAAAAGTTCTCTCTATCTGAACCCTTCTATCAATGCACTCCTTGCGGACGATTCAACTCCACTCCTTGCAGGAATTCTCTGGTTCAAGATAGAGAAACAATTGAAACTAACTCCTTGTTCTCACAGACTTCAATTCAACCATGAAATCACATACACAGCATATAAAAGAAAATGTATGACAAGAAGCAAACATTCATGAGCATAATATCAACAATACACAGAGAATAACACAACCATGGAATTGAATCACAACTTTTCTATTAATTCAATGTCTGTACATGGAGGTTCTTCATACACTTCTCTGCATCCTCTTCTCTTCAATACTGCTTCATAATGTTACAATGTACAAAGGAGGGTGTCTATATCCCGTTTCCCCCTCGAGCTCTAAAGCTATCAAATCTAGAATTAAATTCCTATCTACCTGCATTAAATATATTAAATGCCTCATCTACTTAAGGACGTGAGCTATCCGCTCAAGGTCCATTACAATATACAAAGTGCGCTTCATCAGATCAACACATTAATGTTTTGCGCAACATTTTCAAGGTGCTTTCAAAAAGAAAATTATGCTGGCTTGTCCAGCTGTTTCCTGCTTTCGCGCTGGCTCGCTTGACGTGGGCGATGCTCCTGCATCATACTCCCTCGCTTGAAAAAAATTTCATGGGCTCCTGTCCATGAGCTCCTGCATGGTCTATCCACACTTCTATATCATCACTTTGGTCTCCCAGCTAGCATCCTCCACTAGGTGATTCTTCCATTTAACCAGATATTCAAAATACTGCTTCCGCCTGGTCTTCCTACCCACTCGCTTGTCCAGTATGCATTCCATCTGCGGCTTCTCTGCAATTGGCATCTGTTTCATCCACTGGATTACTGGTTCCTCAGTTCCAGTCTCTGCTTCTCCAGCCTTGTATGGGTATAAATCTGTGATATTGAATATCGGAGATATCCCGATGCCATCCGGCAATTCAATTTCATAAGCATTCTCCTCGAATTTTCTCAAGACTCTGCATGGTCTGATTTTCTTCATCTTGAGTTTATTGTATGTTCCCCTTGGGAACCTTTCTTTTCTCAAGTGTGCCAGAACTAGATCGCCAACCTCAAACTGAAGTTGTCTCCGACGCTGATCTGCTCTATGCTTATATTCCTGATTTGAATTCATCAGTCACTGCTTCACCTGACTGTGAAGTTCTTGCATCGCTTTAGCGAATTCTTCTACACTAGCACTGCTAGTCACAGTTTCTTCTGAATCTCGCAATTCAGAAACTCCTCTCGGCTGTATCCCATATACAACCTGAAATGAACTTCTACATGTACTCTGATTCACTGAATCATTGTATGCAAAATCTGTCTGTGGCAATACGCTATCCCAACTGCTGTGGTGTTCTGTCACCAGGCTTCTCAGCAAGTCTCCCAGACTCCTATTGACGACTTCCGTTTGTTTGTCTATCTGAGGATGATAAGCAGAACTAAACGCCAAGTTAGTTCCTATATTCTTCCATAGCATCCTCCAAAAATGGCCTATAAATTTGGTGTCCCTGTCCGAAACAATGCTTTTTGACAATCCGTGAAGTCTAACAATCTCCTTGAAAAACAAGTTTGTGATGTGCGTCGCATCGCTGGTCTTCTGGCATGGTATGAAATGTTCCATCTTTGAAAACCTGTCCACCACCAAAAAGATCGAATCAACTCCTCTTTGCATCCTCGGCAATCCCAATACAAAATCCATGCTTATCGCCTCCCATGGCCTCTCCGGTATGGGAAATGGCTGATAAAAACCTGCATTCTGCTTTCTTCCCTTTGAATGTTGGAAAATCCTACATCTGTCAACAAATCGTTTGACATATGCACACATCCCTGGCCAAAAATATGATTCGCTCAGCTTCGCAAATGTTTTGTCATGGCCAAAATGTCCGGCCAAACCTCCGTTGTGCTTCTCCTTTAACAGGTTCTCCCTCATGGAGCAATTCAGAATACACAGCTGATTACCTCTGAACAGTAGTCCTTCTTGGACCATATAATTTATCCAAGGACTCCGATCTCTGAGAACTGGATTCTCAGTTGCTTCATACGCTTCTGCAAAATCTGCATCACCTGCGTACATCTCCCTGAGATCATCAAAGCCTAAAGTTTTGACTCGAAACTCCTGCAGCAACAAACACTTCCTGCTCAAAGCATCCGCCACTTTGTTAGCAGTACCCGAAATGTGTTTAATAACAAATGTGAAATTATGCATATACTCAACCCATTTAGCATGTTTCTGATTCAACTTCTCCTATTGAGTCACAAACTGCAATGCATGATTATCACTATATAAAACAAATTCATTTGGGATCAAGTAATGCCTCCACTTCTTCAACGCCTGTATGATAGCATAAAATTCTTTGTCATACGTGGATTATTTCAGCTTCACATCATCCAGCTTCTCACTGAAATATGTGATTGCCCTGTCATCCTGACTCAAGACCGCTCCTATGGCATACCCACTTGCATCACATTTCACCTGAAATGTTTTCTGAAAATCTGGCAACACCAACACTGGTTTCTCTGTGATCTTTCGCTTCAACAGATTGAAGCTCTTCTCCGCCTCAGTTGTCCAATGAAAAGTCTTATGTCACTTCTTCACTGTGTCCATCATCGTTGCGCTAATTCCACTGAAATTCCTGATGAACTTTCTGTAGAAACTAGCCAAACCATGGAAGCTTCTCACCTCAAAAAAATTTCTCGGTGATGGCCAATTCTTGATCACTTCCACCTTTTCTGGGTCCATCCTCAACTCATTAGCCGAAATAACAAAACCCAAATAAATGAGCTTTGTCTTCATGAACAAACATTTCTTCATGTTGATCAATATCTTTTCCTGCTATAGCTTTCTCATCATAATGGCCAAATGCTTCAAATGCTCAGCCTCTGACTTACTGTAAATCAGTATGTCGTCCAAATAAACAATGACGAACTTTCCGATGAACTCCCTCAGGACTTCGTTCATCAACCTCATAAAAGTACTTGGCACATTCATCAAGCCAAACGGCATGAATAGCCATTCATATAATCCTTCATTGGTCTTGAAGGCTGTCTTCCACTTGTCGCCTTCCCTCATGTGAATCTGATGATATCCGCTTTTCAAATCTATCTTTGAAAAATAGTTTTCCCCGCTCAGGCAATCCATCAGATCATCCATCCTCGGCAATGGAAACCTGTATCTAATGGTTATCTTGTTGATCGCTCTTGAGTCGGTACAAATCCTCCAACCTCCGTCTTTCTTCGGACTAAGCATTGTTGGAACAACACATGGACTCAAGCTCTCTCTGACCAAACCTTTGTCCATCAAATCCTGGACTTGTCTCTTAACTTCCTCATTTTCTTGCGGCGTCAACCTATACGCGGCTTTATTTGTCAAACTTGCTCCTAGTATGAGGTCTATGTGATGGCTCACACTTCGCACTGGTGGCAACGAATGAGGTAATTCGTCCACTATGATATCAGCGAACTCTTCCAGTAGTTCCAGAATCTCATCTGGCAAATCATCCACTCTTGTGCTAGTCAGAACAATCCTCGGTTTTCTGACCACAAAGAATTGTGGATCTTTATTCTTCTCCATTTCTGTAAGAAGTTCCTTCCCACTCATGAGAAGTATTGTGTTGCTTACTTCCGGTTTCACTTCCTTATCCTTTATCGGAAGTAACGTATGGGTTCTCCCATTCTTCTCCAGAGTATATGTGTTCATCTTCCCATCATGAATCACATTTCTGTCATATTGCCATGGTCTACCCAACAATAAATGACATACATCCATGGGAATAACATCACACAGAATCTTATCATTATACCCACCTATTTTAAATTGAACCAAGCATTGTTTGGTGACACTCACCTGATGTCCCTTCTGTAGCCATGAGACCTTGTATGGACTCGGGTGATCAGTCGTCTCCAGCTCCAGCTTTTCTACCATCTCGGTTGAAACACGATTATCAGTGCTACCGCTGTCCATGATAACCTTTCACTTTCTATCTTTGGCCTTGCAAGTTGTTCTGAACCGTCTGGTCCTTTGCACTGAGCTTTCCATCTCTTTCTCAGGTGTCAAAAGGACTTTATGCATCCCAAGCGATCTTCCACTTTCTTCATCTTCATTCTCAGCATCACGCCTCTGTGCTTCTGTGAGGTGAGCTTCTCCTGCATCCTTCTTTTTCTCTGGACACTCGAATGATTTGTGCCCATTCTTCCCACATGTAAAACATGTGATTACTCCCCCTCTTCCTCTACCTCAACCTCTAGTACAAGGAAGAGTATTTGCATTAGCATAATCTCCTCGCTGATCATTTTGCTGTCCTTTCGGCTCAACATATGGCTGCCTTTGTGAGGTTCCACCACTTTCAACCTTACCCCGAGGTTTCTTCCATTCCTCCTTGGGCTTCTGGTATTTATCCTGGGCAACTGCCTTACCTCTTGGCTGGTTTCTGCCTCACCCTCACTGACCTTGTTTTTGGCTCAGCTTCTCCTCAGCTTTCAGAGCCAATTGATAAGAATCTTCCACCGTTCTGATGGTTAGCATGCTTAATTCATCCTGAATGTCATATCTCAGACCATTCAGATATCTAGCAAATTTCTCATCATCGCTCTCCCGATGACCTGCTCTAATGTTCAGTCGATAGAACTCTTCAGTGTATTCTCTGACTGTCATCAGTTTCTGTCTCAGGTTCTGCATTCGCCTGAACAGAGTAATTTGGTAGTCCCTTGGAATGAACTTCGCCTTCATCTTCACGATCATTCGGTCCCATCTTTTGATCTTCTGCTTGCCCTTGCAGCGTCTGTCAGCTTGTAGCTCATCCCACCACAATGACGCATGCCCTTTCAAGCGTGTAACTGCATGCTTGACTTTCTTATCTTCTTCCTCATCTTCATAATCGAAGTATGTGTCAAGAGCTCTAATCCAATCTAGCAACTCCTCTGCATCCAGATTTCCTTTGTAGACTGGAATGTCCATTTTTGCCTTCACCCCCATCCTAGCAATGGCTTTGATCAACCGCTCGGTTGATGCATCTTCTGTTGTGAACTCTTATTCATGTCCAGCTTCCTCTTCCACTTCAGAATCACTAAGATCCCCAGCACCAACTCCGCGTCTTTGTGCTATCTCCATCTCCTCGAGCCTTTCTTGGAGATCTCTCATCTGCCGCTCCATCTCTGGGTTTCCTGTCGGCCTACCTCTTCTCCTCACCTCCCTATCTTCTGGGTCTGGTGACTGTCTTTCTCTTCTGGATGGCATGATGTATCCTCTTCTCTACTACAAAAAGCAAAGAACTCCCGCTCTGATACCACTCTAACGCAAGGGCGCAGATGCAAGCTACCTCCCACGATAACTCCTCACCCTCTCTCACAGGACCTTCCTTTCTCCTGGCCTGAAGAGCGCCAATACTCTTCTATCTTCCAATCGGAAGATCTGCACCCATAGTTCTCGTCTCATGATCCTCTTTGATTACTTATCGGAGGATCGAAACTTCACGCTTCGCGAGTTCTCTATTGATCAACTGGGCTCTCGAATCCCCGAGACCCGATGTGTCAGTCAGCGCTGACCTTCTCCCACTTGTCAGGACTTCTGCCCTATCGCAGTCTCGCCACTCGCAACAACCAACTCTCAAGTTTTCAACCTCTGATACGCGATGCGCCGAGACGCCGAAATCGGGATCTCGCTCCCTCGCGACTTCGCCACTTGCGAGTTCAAATGAATCCTGCCTCAACTCCCGAGGTCCGAGTCGCTGATACCCGAGTTATTGCTACCTGTCTTCCACTATCACCTGTGGCCCACACGGCTTACGTGGCTGTCAGAACATCACACCTCGCACTCTCACGACTTTTGTTGCCTAATGTTGGAGTCTTACCTCACGAACTTCCGATATGCTGATCCACGAGTAGAATCCATGTTCCTCGTGATCCCGATCGACGACTCCTACTTTCCCGAGCTTCGAGCCTTCTTCTGCTCCTACACTGTAGACTTCTTGCAACTCCGAGAGATCCAACGACTCCTTAAAACTCGCTGTCCTCCACGAAGAATGCTAACCGTCTACTCTTCTCGTCGCGGAAATCCACGGACAAGAAGTGTCTCTCCACGAGACTTGTTCGCCAACCTGCGACATTTCTTCTCAACCTGCTCGCACAACTTCTCTCCGCTACCCTTTGACAACTTCAAAGGACTATCTCTTCTGATATTTTATGACTTCAACCCTTTCCGGAAGAAACTCTTGCATGCACTCCTTGTGGAAAATCTTCAAACACGGCTAAGTGTTGAAGTCTTCTCGACTCTGCGCACACCTGCAGCAGCAACCTTTCACTTCCTTTACTCAGAATCGCAACTCTGAGACTTCTTCTAACCTGCGCACACCTTGCACGGCTCCAGTGCCAAATCTGCACTTCTGAGAACTTAGAACAAAAGTTCTCTCTATCTGAACCCTTCTGTCAACGCACTCCTTGCGGACGATTCAATTGCACTCCTTGCAGGAATTCTCTGGTTCAAGATAGAGAAACAATTGAAACTAAATCCTTGTTCTCATAGACTTCAATTCAACCATGAAATCACATACACAACATATAAAAGCAAATGTATGAAAAGAATCAAGCATTCATGAGCATAATATCAACAATACACAGAGAATAACACAACCATGGAATTGAATCACAACTTTTCTATTAATTCAATGTCTGTACATGGAGGTTCTTCATACACTTCTCTGCATGCTCTTCTCTTCAATACTGCTTCATAATGTTACAATGTACAAAGGAGGGTGTCTATATCCTATTTCCCCCTCGAGCTCTAAAGCTATCAAATCTAGAATTAAATTCCTATCTACCTGCATTAAATCTATTAAATGCCTCATCTACTTAAGGACGTGAGCTATCCACTCAAGGTACATTACAATATACAAAGTGTGCTTCATCAGATCAACACATTAATGTTTTGCACAACAGTTTCAAGGTGCTTTCAAAAAGAAAATTATGCTGGCTTGTCCAGCTGTCTCCCGCTTTCGCGCTGGCTCGCTTGACGTGGGCGATGCTCCTGCATCAATTGTGCATAGTCTATGCTAGATTATGGAAGCAACATTTATTCAAATTGCAATAAGAAACCTAATTGAAAGGTTGAAGTTTAACACAAATTGTTGACACAGCTGGAACTTCTACAGAATCGAAATCACACTTGCATAAATGAAATCCTGAACTGATGGGTGCATAAGAATCCTAGATTATCTAATCTATTCTAACTTTCTATTTTACTCTTACAGAAAGAAACTCTGTGCTACTTGCTAAAAGGAGACCTACTTAACTGCGGAAAAGGAATTCACACTTTTGTTTTCAGAGATTAAATCTAATGTAGGAAAGGAAAGCAATTCTCTAGTTGTATCGAATAATTTACTCTAATTCTCATGAGACACACAGATGCACATTAAATAGGAAAGAATTGTCTGTAACAACAGATATATGCTAGAAATGCTAAACAAATCAATTATCCAAATCAAAGAAATTAATCTAAACAACAAAACAAAGGGGAGTTTGTGAGGAAGGTAGGCCCTTTCCCTCTGACTGAATCCACTTGAAAATAGACTATGGTAGGTTAACGAAACTCAATCCACTTCTTTATTGATTTGCCAAAAAGGTTTAGATACAATGTGATCTTCATCACTCTCTGTCCACAGCTAAAATTCGGTAATAATGATTACAAAGGCCCTGCTATTTAAAGACAGAGTTATTCAGTTGAAAATGGACTCAGAACAACTTTGAGAATCGAACATTCTGATCAAGTTGTTCGTATGACATAAAAAAAATTGTTAAATGATCTTCATCATCAATGTGAACCAAAACGTGTAACAGCCTTGAGGATTAGTCTTCATGATTCGAATTTTCATGAGTGACCAGCTTCCAGGATCAGTGGATATTTGCTGCAGCAGGTGTAGCAGCTTCCAAAAAGGGTGTGAAATTGTTGTAGTCGTGTAACAACATGCAGAGTTGGCGCACAGCTGTAACAACCTTGTGTAATAGCAGTGATCTTTCTTTAAGACTTGACTGTTCTACACAATTTAATCATTAGTTTTAATATTCATGGATAAAATATGAGAAACGCTACCAATCCAACATGTTAAAGTGAATAAAATATAAAAGCAAGATTAATTATGCATACCTTGAGAAAAAGGGTCTTAGCAACAATTATTAAGCATTTAGCATAGAATTGGTAAGGTTGAATGAGAAAAAGAGATGGTGAAAACCAAAAAATTTTGGGTCCTAACATGCCCCCCAACTGAAAACATTGCAAGTCCTCATGCAAACCTCATTCAAGCCTGACACTGAGTCTAAGTAAAGGAGGTGACTCCTCCAGTGCAAAATTGCTAAGACAATCACTAAGTACCAGTATTGGAAATACCTGTGTGTACCCCCAACATCTGCTATTTTCAAAAATCTGTTTGTGTTGCTTTGTCTTTAAGAATAGAAGCAGTCTGAGTTGTTGGAGTTATGGCTGGTAAGTGTAACATGGATGTTTGTTTTAAAGATGCTGGTAAACCAACAATGACTTTATAATGTCGAGACCTCCTATGGATTACTGGTTCTTGTGGAACAGTAAGGTCACATTCTGTTTTTACTGAGAAATTGGTTGGTTCCTTAGCCTGTCCATTCATTCATACATTGACAATTTTATATCCTTCCTGGAAATAAATATCACCACATTGGTAGCACATGTTCTCTTCAATTTCCTTCATAATAGTTGTTGCCTGAGCTAATATTCCCAAAATTGAATTCCCTGAGTTCCTTTGTTGAGAAACCTGCAAGTCCTTGGTTAGGGAATCTTACTGTGCTTTGAGGTGGTCATTTTCTTTTCTTAGTTCAACAATCCTGGCATTCTCAATACCTTGTATCTTCTTTTCAATATGAGAAAATAGATGAGCAAGTGGAACATCATCATTATCCTTTCTCATTTCTATAGCTGGTTCTTGTGTAACAGTTACATCCAGAATGACTGGTTCTTGTGTGAAAGCCTCTTCCTGGTCAGCTGGTTCTTGTGTGACAGCCTCTTCCTGGTCAGTTGGTTCTTGTGTGACAACTAATTTCGGCGAAGAGGATGGTTCTTGTGTAACATCCTTGTTTTAAACAACTAAGGATAATGGGCGAAGAATGAGCACTGATTTCTCTATATTTGTCCATCTGACTGCAGCTTCAGCAAGTCTTGCTGACCTAATTCTCCTTTTTGGTAAGGTAGATATAAAAACAGAAGATCTCCTCTTAGGTTTAGGAGAACAAGGGTGTTCTTCGATAATCAAGCTAGAAGAAGAAGGGAGTTCTTCAACAACCATACAAAGAGGAAATTCAGGGATGCTAGGGTCTGGTAATATTTGTACCTCGTCACCTGACGAAGGATGTACAAAATCATCAATAAGAGCTGATGATTCTGGTGCAACTCGTTGACATTCTGCCTGCAAGGATGAAATAGTGTCTTGGAATTCCTTGCACAAGGTGAAACCAGGAATTTGTACCTCCATAAAATCAGTTAGCCTTTCTCTTACATTGGTATCATTAATATCGAAATATAGAAGTGTCTGAGTATCGGCAAGATTAGGACACTCTATCGCAGCAACTCTGTCGATATCTTTCTGAGATTTCCTTCTAGATCGACATTTTATTTTATGAGGCAATTAAGTGGTATTGATAGTAGGAGTTTGAATGGTTATTGCAGCGATAGAAGGATTATGAGTTATTTTTGGCTCAACAGTAGAAGTAGTTGTCATGCTGTCAGTTACAATGGGGGCCTGAACTTCTATTGCAATTAACTTTTCTGACCTAGTTCACTTCCTCGGTAAATTAGAAATAGGGGTAAGAGTTTCCCTTTTCTTAGCTTTAGGAGTAGGAGCGAGTTCCGTAACAACCTCTGTTGCAGCCAAAGACTGAGGCTCGTGAGGTTCAATCACATCTGTATGAATAGGGTTAAGATGTGCTGGCTGAATACTATCGAGGTGTTTCTGAGTTGTGTGAGAGGTGCTTCTGATTTTTTGTTTGGTATTTGGAGTTGTCTTACGGGGAATTACAGTCGAGGTTTTAATTGCTGGTGCAGTTGAGTATATAGGGTTTGACTGTTTTGGGTCGGCTGTAACAGCAGGTGCAACAGTTGACTGGTCTAGGTTGGCTATCATAGCAGGTGCAAAAATGGGTTGTTCAGGGTTGGCTATTGTTGGGTATGTGTTATATTCTTTGCATGTGTGTGTGTGTCGGCGTATCAGATATGACATATGTGTCTGATGATCCCTCACACTAGTGCTATGTTTATTCC
>SNQJ01S0007303.1:173229-189650 GCA_010110895.2 Picea sitchensis | reverse complement strand
GGGGGGGCAGGTATGCCCCCCCTAGTTACGCGCAGCGCCCCGAATTTTTTTTTGGGGCTGTTTTTGCTATTTTTAGCGGTTTTGTAAATTAATCCCAGATTAAGGGATTAGTGTTTTGGTATCTACAGAATACCTAAAAACATTGTATATATTGTATGGTGAATGGTGAAATTTGATAATAATAAATATAAGAAAGGTTTTCCCGGTTGAGGGTTTCCGGTATAAAATCTTTGTGTACTATGTGTATGAGCCATTGTTTAATTTATGTCTTGCTTAAGAATCTATATGCATTGCTTTAATTCACAGGTTTAAAACTTACAGCTATGGAAACAGACACAGTAGATGGCATAGGCACTTCAGGTAATGGGTCGTGAGGGAGTCCCATTCCTCTAAGAATCAACAAGATTATGAGTCTATGATTGGAAAGACAATTCATGGGGTTCTTGGATCGTTTGGTGAACTGAGACATATTATGCAAAGACTGAAGAATATAATAAGGCATGTTGATTAATTTTTGATGTCTCAAATGGGATAGTATGATAAGGCTAGAAAAATAAACAACTTGGTATCGTCCTTCGCAGGTAATGTACCTTTTGATAAATTTGGTGACTTTCCCTTAGGGTGCTGGTAAGGAATTGACATCGACACCTCGGCCCTTGGTCTACACACGCTCATCGTTCACGAGAAAATCCTACTCTACTTTGGGAAGATGTGCTTTTCTGCTAAACCACCTGTTTCTTGTTATGGGCAATCCTATAACGACAGCCACAAATTCCTTTGTTACTGGAATTCTCACCCCGTTCACTATTGAATACCCTTCTATAAGGTTCTATATGAACTCCAATACCTCTCCTTCGTTGAACCTCTGTAGCTTCTTGAAATAAGGAATCCATCCGACCTATAGAAAAAATTGGTAAACATTTGGGTGTAGCAGCAACGCAATCATATTTTACGGCTCATATCTCACAGTTGATCCTCCCATGACATCGTTTAGAGTCTTAATAGTCACAAAGGAGGAGAAGCCAACACCTCACTAGAGTCACAACAAGTTCGAACGAGGATTACATAAAGAACACAGTGTCTCAGCGAAAATAAGTGTGGTTGAAAAGGTGGAGGAGGTGTTTATAAAATGAGATTTTGAGATTATGTCTGCATGGATGTCTTTTCCCCCCCCAACTAATTTGATTGGTTCATGGTGCAACGAATTTAGGACAACCAAAAAATAGGCATTGAAAATTTCTTTCATATCTTACATCACTTGGACACATAGGTTTAGTAATCGTACCTCATAACTTACGCCATGAACTGATCTGTCCGAGTAACGTCACTATCCAACCACCATTTGATCCACGTGGAATAGCTGTAATAATGAGAGATGGCTCTCGAATGTGAGAAATGACTATTTGACAAGTGGAGCATAAGTGGAGTCCTTTCTGTGGTTGAACAGTTTAGAAAGTTGTGGATGTGCAGTTAAGCAATGATGAAGCGACCCTTGTGGGACAGAGAGAGCATAAAGTAATTTTTGAAAAGTGGCGGAAATATTGACAAAAAAACAGTGTTGCCATATGTAGAAATGACAGAAATGCTAAGAAAATAACCAAAAGAAATGATAGAAGTAGGTGTATCAGCAGATAGTTTGGCTAGAACTGTGGCATTAGGTGTAATTTCATGCAAGGAAAAAGAGTCGGGAACAGGCGTAAAGCATGCAAATCGTCCAAAAGGGTGTAACAACATGTAAATCGGCCAAAGGGTGTAACAACATGTAAATTGGCCAAAGGGTTTAACAACATGTAAATTGGCCAAAAGGGTGTAACACCATGTAAATTGGCCAAAAGGGTGTAACAGCATGTGAATCGGCTTGAACACAGAAATACTTAGTTTTTAGGAATTTTTTCAACTTCCAAAAACTAATCCTTTGGCTTCTTCCACTGTAATATACCTTGTTGTTCTTCAGTTTATTTGCACACAAGCAACTGCATGATACCTTTCTAGGCTGAATTTATTAGAAAAAGAGAAATAGAGAAATGAGATGCATGAAGCAAAATTAGAAAATTTCAAATTTGCACAACTTATTTATATACAAGATTTTATTGAAAGAAAAATGTCGTAAAGTTCAGAAGGGGAAGGAGCAGGCTCCGTTCCCTTTAAAAATTGGTAGTATGTATCAGCGATACCTCTTGATTTAAATTCTTCATTGGAAAGTGGACGCTGATACAGGCGCAAGCGATGACCATTTGCATATAACTGTGTATTGGATCCGTCAATAGTAATTAAACTAATTGTCCCCTTGGGAAAAACAGTGTCTACCTCGTAAGGTCCAAGCCATTGTGTATGTATCTTACCCTGAAATTCCTTAAAGCGCGAATCATACAACAAAGTCCAATCCCCTTTTTGGAATAATTTCTTCTTGATGATTCAGTCATGCCATTTTGTTCTCTGTTGTTGAATTATTGTGGTTTGATGAATAGCATCCAAACGATTTTCATCAAGATCATTGAGTTGTTGTAGTCTGTCCTTCTGTGCCATAGTCAAGTCTAGGTTGACTGTTGATGCATTTCTTAAGGTTTTGATTTCGAATTCAATGGGAAAAGTAGGGTTTTTTCCATATACAAGATCATAAGGAGAAAAACCAGTTGCGTTCCTCCAAGTAGTTTGATAATCCCATAGAGATTCATGCAATCTGTCAGACCAATCCCTACGATGTTCTCTCACTTTGGTACTTTCTACTTGGCCATTACCTTGTGGATGGTATGTAGAAGTTCTTCTATGTAAAACATGATATTGGCTGAGCAGGGCTTCAAACTTATGTGATGTGAAAGGGGGTCCTCCATTAGTTATTAATTCTCTGGGAATTCCAAACCTAAAAAAGATATCTTCAAACAAGAATGCTAAGACAACTTCTTCTGAGGCCCTGATGAGTGCTTTTTCCTCCACCCACTTGGTCATGTAATTTGTACAGACCAATATATAAACTTTCTGATTAGAAGGTGGGCTAATGGGCCCTACAAAGTCCATGGCCCATCTCTCAAAAGGCTCTAACACTACTTGATTCTAGAGAGGCATCTCATCTCTATGATTTGGATGACCCATTCGTTGGAAACTGTCACAGGCCTGGACATACTTCTTGGCATCTTGAAATATGGTGGGCCAGAAATAGTCCATCCTTAAAATTTTATGTCTAGTCCTTTTATGAGAAAAATGACCCCCACAAGGGCCATCATGGCAAGCTTTGAGCAGCTCATAAGCTTCATCATCCCTCACACATATCCTAATTTCTTGATCTAGGCCTGTGTAGAAAAGGTATCCCTCTATCCAACTATACCGAGCACTCTTCTGAATGATTTTCCTTCTTTCTCTTAGATATAGATGTGGAGGTACCTTCCCTGCAACCAAGTAATTAGCAATGTTTGCATACCAAGTTGAGTGAGCAGATGCTTCAAACAAATGTTCATCTGGAAAGGAATCATCTAATGGTGAATTATCATCATTTATATGCAGTCTTGAGAGAAAATCAGCAACCACATTTTCTTTCCCTGGTCTATCTACTATAGTGATGTCAAATTCTTGAAGTAATAAAAACCATCTTGTTACTCTGGAATTGGTAATAGGTTTATTCATCAGATATATAATTGTTGTATGATCAGTATGAATAAAAGTAGGGTAACCAGTGACATAATGCCTGAATTTATTGATTTCATAAACTACTGCCAATAATTCTCTTTCAGTAACTGTATAATTTAACTCAGCATGAGCCATGTTCTTGCTGATATAGTAGATAGCATAGGGTTATTTATCTTCCCATTTCCCTAGTACTGCACCAATTTCAGTGTCTGAGGCATATGAAGAAATGTGAAAAGGAAAAGCCCAATTGGGCCCTCTCAAAATGGGAGTTGATATAATTTCTATTTCAAATCTGTAAAAGACAATTCACAATTGTCAGTCCAACGAAAGTCAACATCTTTTGTTAATAGGAAAAATAAGGGAGAGGCAAGTTTGGAATTTTTTTAATGAATCTCTTGTAATATCCAACATGCCCTAAAAAAATTCTTACCTCTTTCTGAGTTGATGGAGTTGGAATGTCCAAAATTACCTGGATTTTGGCCGGGTCTACCTGAATTCCTGCATAAGAAATGAGGTGTCCCAGCACCACACCTTCGCTCATCACCATATGGAATTTTACTGTCCTTAAATAAAGATGAGACTGTATACATATTTTGAGCACTTTTTCCAGATTACTCAAAGATTCATCAAAATCAATACCATAAGGTGTAAAATCATCCATGAATATCTCCATACAGTCATTCACCATATCAAAAAAAATACCAACTACTGCTCTTTGGAAAGTTGTTGGTGCATTACACAAGCCAAATGGGATAACCTTGTAGGAAAATGTACCCCAAGGGCTGGTAAAGGTGGTCTTATATTGGTCTTGTAGAGCAATTTTTATCTAGTTATAGCCACTGAATCCATCTAGGAAAGAGAAAAAAAAATTCCCAGCTAGGTTGTCTAGAACCTGATCAATAAATGGCAGAGGGAAATGATCCTTCTGTGTGGTCTTATTCAGGGCTCTATAGTCCACACACACTCTCCACTTACCATTATTTTTAGGTACAATAACCAATGGTGAAACCCACTCGCTATCTGATATAGGATAGGTGAATCCAGCATTGAGAAGTTTTTGGAGTTCCTCTTTAACTATTTCTTTAAGATTAGGGTTCATCCTCCTTTGGGGTTGGCAAATGGGTTGGCATTATTCCTTGATGTATATATGGTGGGTGCATAGTTAAGAGGAAATTCCTTTAATATCCATGTAATCCCAGGAAAATGCCTCCTTATGTTCAATTAGTAACTTCATCAATCGACGATTTTTAGCAATATATAAATCGGGATTGATGTTCAGGGTTTTTCTAGGTTCGATTTCTATAGTGATTCTCTTAGAAATGAATTTGGGAAATAATTTAGTTGTTATTGTTTCAGCATTTGTTGTTACAACGTTTACTGTTACAGCTGAATCGATTTGATTTATAACAGTTTCAGAGAACATGTTTGAGCTCATCTCTTCCTAGGCAATAGGGTCAAAGATTCCAGTCAATATGTGGTGTGTGTTCTGTGTAACAATAGAGGGTTCACAGATAAAACATTTGATTAACTCATCCTCTGTCTCATCTTTGAAACTTAGGGCTTTTCCTATGGTTAACACAGGCAGAGCACTTTCATCCTCAATGTCCATCCATAAAGAATTTTTGGGTTCCATATTGGGTGTAGCATGAGGATACAAGGTAAGTTTTTTTTGTGTCATAACCATCACAGATGGTCATGGAACTAGATCTACAACCAATGAAGGCATCAGTTGTAGCTAACCATGGTATTCCTAGAATTAGAGGGTGGCCCCCCAGACGGGTTTTGGGTTGCAAAACGACAAAATCAGCAGGATACTCCCATGAATCAACTGAAATGACTAAATCATCGATTACTCCTTCTTGTCTGATGGTGGAATGACCAACTAATTCTAAAATAGTAGGAGTAGGTTGGACTTGAGTTCTGAGTTACAACAATTGTGTAGTTTCTATTGGCATAATATTAATTGTTTACCCTAAGTCAACTAACACATGGGGAATAAGTGTTTGTCCAATTTTGACAGTGACTGTAGGGTTTCCTGGGTCACCATATTTAATGGGTGGGGTTTTTCCTAACATCAGTTCAGACAATTCCCCCACTACATGCACTATGAGGGGGTCCCTAGGTTTCCTTCCAGGTCTTCTGATACAGAGATCTCTCACAGTCTTGTCATAAATAGGGACATCTCTAATAACTTGCAATAGTGGAATGTTAACATACAGGTTTTGCAATTTTCCTAAGAGATTGAAGGATGGTAATTCCACAGTTTTGGTAATTTCCAGTGTTTCAGGGAATGGGGGGTCTGTTGATTCTTTAATAGGTTGGTCAATTTATTTTGTATTAGCAAATGGTTTTTCCCCTGATTCCTTGTCTAATTCTGAATATGGAGCATCTTCAATTATGGGCTCGACTATTCTCCCTGATCTTAATTTTATCTCATCACAAGGCATATGAGTAATAGACAAAGCTGACACATTGTATATATCAATATTCTGAACGACCTTATTATTTGGGTTTGGGTTAGGTTTCACATGCATCTGAGGTCGTAAGGGAGGATTGTTCTGTGGGGAATTGGGAGGTAATTGCAGCTGTTGTTTCTGATACTCGGGTTGGAACTATTGTTGATAGAGGTTCAGTTGATGGTTTTGATAGCTAAGTTGTTGTTGAGGGCTTCTCCAATATGGGTTCCATTTCCCATGGTGACTCTATTGTTGGGGCATAGGTAACCATGCATTGGGATCCTGATAAGGATGGAGAATTGGATTTGGAGGGGGAGCATTCATCTGTCCATAAGGTAACTGATTGTTCCAATAATTAAGTGCTACAGGAGAAAATTGAGAGTCCATACCTTGGCCTCTTGTCTTCCATTGTCTTCTTTGTGTAATTAGATAGGCAACCTCTTCTTCTTCATTAATTGCCTTCATTGATTCTTTTACACCTGGTAAAGAGGTACATTTGTCAGTAGGATGATCCAATTCACAAATAAGACATACCTGAACATTGTTCAGTGGGCATTCCCTTTTCGAATGTTTGTCTCTGTACTTTGGACAAAAAATGGACAATGCCTTTTCTGCTTCTTCTTGTTTTTGTTTAATCTGCAGAGTATCAATTTGTGAAGCAAAAGAGTTAATCATTTATGTTTTGAAATATTCTAATAGATTACCTATTCTGCTCTTGTTGCCCCTCCATTGGCTGATTTTTGTACCCTTGAAAAAGTTGTATTTTTGGTAACTGACTTATTCCTTGTAGTTCCTTGAGAACATCTCTTGCAAAGATTTACAATGTATTCATAGGATTCATTAGATATATCTCCCTTGTGAAGCATATTCATCTAAACAATCATCTCTAACCCCTTTTATCAAAATAGTTTTCAGAATGTCCTTACTCACATCCGGATTTCCAGACCTTTGTAGATTGTACTGGAGTTTCTCTACAAAATATTCAAGGGTCTCATCCTCTTTTTGAGACATCTTGAATAGTTCCTCCCTTCATTCCCTTGTTCGACAGTAGTCTTGGAACTTATTCAGGAAAAGCTGCCTCATCTGTACCCATGTTGATATATTCTCTCCTCCAAGGCTCATGAACCATCTTAACGCATTTTCCTTCAATGTGGCCGGAAACAGTTTAAGTTTCTGCGTAGTAGTAGTGTAGTCATAACTTCTACATAGAATATCAAATTCAAACAGAAACTCATCTGGATCCTCAATATACAATCCATGGAAATTTGGTAGGGATGAAAGAGTTATGTTCTTCATAGTAGCTATTCCCCTTGTAAGAATATTAGTAATAGGAAAAACCAAGGTAGAGATAGTATTTTCATCATTTACCTGATCTTCATTGTTCTGTGGATCCTCTCGGTTGAACTCCTCTTCATTATCTCCTTGATTTTCCATGGTTGTTCTCTCTTTCCACTCAATATGGTAAGTGTCCCACTCCTCGTTAGTGACTATCTGTCCGTTAATATGATAAACATCTTCTTCTGGTCTTTCTCTTAGCCGAGCTATGCTTCCTTAATCTTCAATATTCTCCAGTGTTTCTTGCTGATTTGTTGGTGAAAACTTTCAGCTTCAGCCCTTGATGAAAGCGATGTTTCAAACTGGGGTAGTTCTGATGACTATGGAATTTGTCTCCTTGGAGGATTTGAAGGGCGGAAGATAGATCCTGAAGAAGAATCTTCTCTGGCTATAATCGCATCAACAAAGGTTGGTCTTAACAGTGCAAGGTTCCTTCCTCCACATCCTCTGGTACCTGTAGGATTAGTATTTTTGGGAATACGTCCTCTTGTTCCTCGATTCATGCAGACAATACATTCCCAAGAAAAGAAAACTAATGTGCTTACAAAAATCTATAATTATCTTCCCCGACAATGGCGACAAAATGTTGGGCACTTTAATTGCCTAACTAAATAGATGATTAAGGTGTTCAATATAAATTGTCAAACCCAGGGAAGTTTTGTTATTGCAAGATAATTGTGCACAGTCTATGCTAGATTATGGAAGCAACATTCATTCAAATTGCAGTAAGAAACCTAATTGAAAGGTTGAAATTTAACACAAGTTGTTGACACAACTGGAGATTCTACAGAATTGAAATCACACTTGCATAAATGAAATCCTGAACTGATGGGTGCATAAGAATCCTGGATTACCTAATCTATTTCAACTTTCTATTTTACTCTTGCAGAAAGAAACTATGTGCTATTTGCTGAAAGGAGACCTACTTAACTGCAGAAAAGGAATTCACACTTTTGTTTTCAGAGATTAAATCTAATGTAGGAAAGGAAATCAATTCTCCAGTGGTATTGAATAATTTACTCTAATTCTCATGAGACACACAGATGCACTTTAAACAGAAAATAACTTACTGTAACAACAAATATATGCTAGATATGCTAAACAGATCAATTATCCAAATCAAAGCAATTAATGTAAACAAAAAAACAAAGGGGAGTCTGTGAGGAAGGTGGGCCCTTTCCCTCTCACTGAATCCACTCGAAAATAGACTACGTTAGGTTAACGAAACTCAATCCACTTCTTTATTGATTTGCCAAAAAGGTTCAGATACAATGTGATCTTCTTCACTCTCTGTTCACAACTAAAATTCAGTAATAATGATTACAAAGGATCTGCTATTTAAAGACAGAGTTATTCAGTTGAAAATGGACTTAGAACAACTTTGAGAATTGAATATTCTCAAGTTGTTCATATGATATACAAAATTTGTTACAAAATTTGTTAAATGATCTTCATCATCAATGTGAACCAAAACGTGTAACAGCCTTGAGGATCAGTCTTCACGAATTCAAATTTCCATGAGGGACCATCTTCTAGGATTAGTGGATATCTGTTGCAGCAGGTGTAGCAGCTTCCAAAAAGGGTGCACAATTGTTGTAGTCATGTAACAACATCCAAACTTGGCGCACAATTGTAACAACCTTGTGTAACAACAACGATCTTACTTTATGACTTGTTTGTTCTACACAGTTTAATCATTAGTTTGAATATTCATGGATAAAATATGAGGAATGCTACCAATCCAACATGTTAAAGTGAATAAAATATAAAATCAAGATTAATGATGCATACCTTGGGAAAAAGGGTCTTAGCAACAATTATTAGGCATTTAGCATAGAATTGGTAAGGTTGAATGAGCAAAAGAGATGGTGAAAAAGGGACATTTATGGGTCCTAACACCAGTTATCTAGTTTACTTCCTTCTGTGAGACGTTGAAATTAGCAACTATTTGGTTCTTAGTGTGTGCCTCAATGGATTTTGCAAAAATCCTCTTTAAAACATATGTGTGAGGAATTCATTTATTGATTTTTTATTTTAAAAAATTATAGTTTCAATCAATCTTTATTAATATTATAAAATATTTATAAATTAAATAATTTTCTTCACTACATTAATTTTTATTAACTTTGTTTTTGTTGTAAACTATTTGGATTCTTTATATTGCTATTGTAAAAATATACAAAAAACTTGTTGCTAGTCTGCCACTAGGGAAACCATACCAGCAACAATACATCAAGTTGTCTGAGATAATATAGATATATTCTCTTTTGAACTTAAAATTATGAAAATAAATAAAAGTAATGATATTCTTTGTATCTAACCCAATTTGTTTTTGTTGATTTTTCCTAAAATGACAAAGACAAGGTGGGATTAAAATCCCAAGACCCCCTAGACTAAATAAAAAAATAAGGAGCCTAAAAATCATAAGAGTTGAGTTGAGGGTTGGCCTTCATCCGGAGGCACCTGTGCATCATTCATAGTGATGCCTTAGAGGTCCAGTCCTGTTAGCTATTTTCCAACAAGTTCATTTTGTATTCATGGAGCCGAAGTTGAGCTTGAATTTCATCGAGATAGAGAAAAAAATCATTCTTGTCATTCTTACGACCCTCTAAGATGCATCCCAATAGGAGCTTCATGTGCCAACAAATATCTACAATCTTTAGATAATGAGAAACCTGATACTTGGTGTTCCCAATATCTGAGATCCATGAACTAGTTGAATCGCAGACATGATCATCTGAAACACAGAAAACTCATATATCGGCCTCAACAAGGTCAATATTGACCTGTATATGGGGAGGGGAATGGGTGATGTAGGACTCAGAGGAATATTTGGTCGCGATTGCAAGACGAGAGCTCGTATATTGTAGAAGAGTGTGGAAGGAGACCCCGTGTCCCCGACGAGAGCGTTGACCCTGGGCCATTAGAGCTTGGGTAGGAAAGATGAGGGTCAAATAGAAGGAAAGTTGGAAAGCCAACGACAAGGGAGAAAATCCGAGGCAGGGGATGAACAATGGGAAGGTAAGGTGAGGGACCCAAATGAGATGAGGAACATAGATAAAAAGGATGGACGATGAAGTGGAGAAAGAGTTGGAGGAAATTCCATAATGATTATAGGGGAGGTGAGTAATTGAATTTAATGCGAATGGCGTGTCCATGATGAAGAACCAGATGGGAGGGATGTACCTAGTGAGGGAGAGATATTGTTGACGCATCATGAGTTGGGAATGTACAGGATGACCACAAATAAATCTGAGCTAAATATTACGCAACTCAACATCTAGTTTGTTCATTAAGTGAGGTGACAGGGGTGTGTATCAAGTGGCAGGCACCAGCGAATGGAGGGGATGTGTGGTGGCATACCTTGGGTGGTGACCCCATGCATGATCTCTTCCTTTTCACCCAATACGGGGAACTATATTTTTATTAACTTAATAATATATATAATTTCCATATTATTTGAAAATAATATTAACTTTAATTTATTAACTTAATAATATATATAATTTCTAGGGGGTTACAGGGTTACATAATCAACAATCCAGGGAAAAAATGCCCATAGATTCTCTACAACAAGAGAACTTCTCAGTGCTCACATATTTTTTTAATGAATCTGCAACACTCTTCAAAGTGTCCACCTTCATCAACAACGCCTTATTTTCTTCAACCATGTCTATCAAAAAGTGATATTGAACATCAATATGCTTTGTCTTTGAATGATAATCTAGGTTCTTCGCCATAACAATTGCACTCTGATTTTCAAAATCTATCCTTACAACTTGTTGTACCAACCTAATACTTGAACATAATATTTATAACCATATTTCTTCCTTGATTGCATGAGTGTATGCCATGTATTCAACTTCTGTAGTTGAGAGTGACACTACAAACTGTCTTTTTCTCATCCAACTGATTTCTCCTCCAAATAGGTTAAACAAATACCCACTTATATATCTTCTGTAATCTAGATCTCTAGCTCAATCTTCATCCACAAATCCATGTATGTCCAACACTTTGTCCAATCATGGTCTTCCTTGGTAGAACAATGCATAACTAATAGTTCAACACAAATACTTGAGAACCCTCTTTATAGTTGTCCAATGCTCCTTCCCTAGTTTTGACATATGTATGCTCAAAACTCCCACTGCATCTACAATGTTTGGTCTAGTACAAACAATTTCATACATAAAACTTCCAACCACACTCTCATATCGAACACGAGACATGTCCTCCTCCTCTTCTTGTATCTTGGGACAGTGATCCACAAATAAATTTACACCAACATGAATAGGGACCCTAACTGGTTTACATTCCTACATATTAAACCTTTGAAATATTGTCTCAACACGCTTTCTCTGATTTAACCATAGTTTCTTATTTTTCCAATCTCTTTCAATTTCCATGCCCAAAATGAAATTTACACTACCAAGATCCTTCATGTCAAACTTAGAGGAAAACTGAGTTTTCACATCCTGGATAATCTCCTTGTTGTTTCTTATCAACAACATGTCATCCACATACAAGACCAAATAAATCAAATGATCACCAATTAATTTCGAATACACACAATGATCCTCTTTTCTTCTTGTGAAGCCAAGTCCCAACATATAAGTATCAATTTTCTTATACCACATCCTCGGTGATTGTTTTAAACCATACATGGACTTTTTCAGCTTGCATACCAGCTCCTTCTTTCCCTTTATAACAAATCCTTTTGGTTGCTTCATGTACATTTCTTCTTCCAGATCCCCATGTAGGAATTTTTTCTTCACATCCATATGTTATAATTAAAAATCAAATACAACAACAACATATAAAATAAATATAATAGAGGTTAATTTGGAAATAGGAGAAAAAACCTCACCAAAATCAATTCCCTCAACCTGGGAATAACCCTTTTCTACTAACCGAGCTTTGTATTTATCCACTTTTCCTTCTGCATTTAGCTTCCTTTTAAATACCCATTTGTTTCCAATGAGATTTCCTCTAGTTGGAAACTCCACTAGACCCCAAGCCTCATTATTATCCAAGGCTACCATATCTTTGACCATGGCCTTTTTCCAGAGTTTTCCATCCTCTAAATCGACTTCCTCCCTAACAGTTCTAGGATCATCATCAATAAAAGACAAAGAAAAATTAGAAAGGAAACCAGATGGAGTATACCTTTCTGGTTTCCTTTTTTCCTGAATCGATCTCCTCAATGTTGGAGTATGAGGATGTTCTTCTTCTTATTCATGTTCTTTTGTAGAGTCTGATTCATCATCCTTTAACTTAAACTTTGTTTTCGCTGGTTCTTCCTTACTTGGTAGTACTTCCTATTTGACAAAATCTTTCATTTCTCTAAATACCACATCTAGTTTATACACAACCTTCTTAATTTATGGGTTCCAAAGCTTATAACCTTTGATACCATCTTTATACCCAATAAAGATACACTTTTTAGCCTTCTTGTCTAGCTTCCTCTGATTTTCCTTTAACATAGGCCTACAGGAAAATACCTTGAGATGTGAGAGAGAGGATTTCTTACCAGTCCATACCTCATGTGAAGTATTTTCATCCAGTTCTCATGAGGGTGATTGATTGACCAGGAAACATGCAATACCCATTTCGTTTACCCATAATTCTTTCCCTAACCCAACACCACTGAGCATGCACCTTGTTTTTTCCATTAGCATCATGTTCATCCTTTCTGCAACTCCATTCTACTGAGGTTTATATGGAGTAGTCTTCTTCCTTTCTATACTGCACTTCTTACAAAATTCCTCAAATTCACTCCTACATAACTCTCCACCATTATTCCTCCTCAACACCTTAATTGTTTTCTTTGTTTGATTCTCAATAAGATACTTAAACTCTTTAAACCTCTCAAAGACTTCATATTTTTTCACGAGGAAATATATCCAAGTATTACTCGAGAAGTCATCTATAAAAGAGACATAGTACACAGATTTTTCCAATGATGGAACTGACACAGGTCCAAACACATCACTATGCATTAAATATAAAATTCATTCTTCCCTTGTTGCACTAGAGGGGAATCTTACCCGATTCTGCTTCCCATATACACAATCTTCATAGAAATCAAAATCCAGAGAGGAGTTAGATATACCTACAACCATACCTTTACCATCTAGTAGTCGAAATCCCTTCTCTGATATGCCCCAATCTTTGATGCCACATCATAACATTTTCTCTAGAGACTATAGGAGTTTTTTCTTCTTCAGCTTCAATATCAGGAACAATGGAACTATTACACCCATCACTAATAGTGATTCCTTATATCTTATATAGAGTTCCAAACCGAACTCCCTTCAACAACACCATTTCTCCTCGAACCATTCTACAGACCTTTCCTTTTCAAATATTTTTTTTACCCCTGCATCATCCATTTTTCTTACATAAATCAAATTTCTGGTCAATCCTGGGATGTGAAAAACACCAGGTAGCATTCTAATCCTTTCATCTATGAGCGTCAACTTGACTTTTCCTCGTCCTATGATTCTGGATGTCGAGTCATGACCTAGGAAAACATTACCTCCATCATATCTTTCATACTCACATAACCAGTCCTTGTGTGGAGTCATATGAAACGATGCACCTGAGTCAACCAACCATGCCTCATGATCTGCATGTCTGCTTCAAGAATCCAAGTACACATCCTCTCCTTCTTCCTTGGAGGTATTTTGTTTTGTAGGAGCATCTTCATATCCCTTATTTCTCTCAACACTTCTAGATCTACACTTCTTCTTGTAGTTCCCTTCTTTTCCACATCTCCAGCATACCTTTACAAACTTTTCGAGATATTTAGATATACCCTTAGACTTATATCTCCCACTTGAGGACTTAGATTTATTTCTTTCCTAGGAGCATCCTCTTGCAAATAATGCATTTGTGCTATGTCCTTCCATGTTCTTCTGTCTCATCTCCTCTGACAACAAGGATGAGACCACTTCATCAAACTTTAAGGTAGTTGTATTAATACCTATGGCCACAACCAGACTATCCCACGAGTATGGTAAAGATCACAGTAAATTGCTACACTTATCTTCATCTAAAATTTTAATCTCAATAGATACTAACTGACTTACCATAGTATTGAAAGTGTTCATATGATCTATCACAGAGTCTCCATATTTCATCCTCATATTATACATCTTCTTCCACAGGAAAAATTTATTTACCAGGGACTTAGATTGATACAAAGTCCCCAACTTATCCCATAATTCCTTTGTTGTAGCTTCCTCTGACACATTCAATAATATTGAACCTGAGAGACACAATCAGATTGTGCTCTTCACCTTCCGATCTAGCTTTTACCAGTCATATGATAATGTTCCTGTTGGTACAATACCTAGATCCATTGTGATCCACTAATATTTGTCTACCAACATAATTTCCATCTTGAGATTCCACAGCTCAAAACTTTGCCCATTAAACTTCTCAATCTCCATTTTCAAACTACTTGTCATTTCGTTTCACCTGAAGAATCAATATTGCAGATCTCCCATTATAACAAGGCTTATCACAGTCCTGAGCCAAACCCCTGACTATAAAGGCATCCCCCTGAAGCCAATAATTTCTCTGATATCAAATGTAGATTTTAACCTTGTACAATTATTTATTGGAAACAAATTTTCAATAAAAGAACATAAAATATACAATGGAAAATACACACATTACACAAATATTTTTCCCCTAAAAACCCAAACCAGGAAAACCAATATCTTCAATATTCATCACCTCATACATTTTTTATAATAAAATATACATATAGGAGCCAACGACATCCAAAACCCTAATCCAATGACCTGGATTATTCAACAACCCTAATTCCTTAACTGGAAATAGAAAACCATCAACGAAAACCATGTGTTGAAAAACCGCCCAAAAATGGATGCAAAAAATCACCAAAATATAACACATATAACACATGAAAATAATATAACACATATCCAACATAATGGAGCATCCATGGTGAAGAACTGAATGGAAGGGACATACCTGGTGAGGTAGAGGTATCGTCGACGCATCATGAGTTGGGCATGTACAGGACGACAACAAAGAATTGTGAGCTAAATATTACACATCTCAGCATCTAATTTAATGTTCATTAAGTGAGGTGACGGGGTTGTTTATTAGGTGGTAGGCACCAATGAATGGAGGGGATGTGTGGAAATCTACCTCAAGTGCCGACCCCATGGACGATGTCTTCCCTATCACTCGATACACCCGATACAGGGAACTGTATTTTTATTAACTTTTTGTTTTTTTTGTGACTAGGGGAATCGATAACACGACAGTATCGTACTTGTGTGACACGGGGTCGAATCCTGTCGGCTTCCTTATAACCCCTAGGGATAATTGCACCGTGTGCAATCACGCCTCCAGATTAATCGGGATGAGAATAGAACTTGATACCTCTTTTACATATTTCCTTCCATTTACATGGCACTTGACAATCGATCTACACCCCTGCGGACAATATTTTTATTAACTTAATAATATATATAATTTCCATATTATTTGAAAATAATAATAACTTTAATTTATTAACATAATAATATATATAATTTCCATATCATTTAAAAATAATAATAACTTTAATTTATTAACTTAATAATATATATAATTTCATATTATTTGAAAATAATAATAACTTTAATTTATTAACTTAATAATAACTTTAATTTATTAAATTAATAACTTAATAGTATATATAATTTCAATTTCCATATTATTTGAAAATAGTAATAACTTTAACTTCAATAAAGTTATTACGCCGAAAGGCGTATACCTATTGACAATGGGCACAATTAATGATCTTTTAACATTTTTTAACCTTAAACCCTAATCTGATGGCTATGCATTGAAGATGCTGGCATATTCTTAGTCGTCCTCCAAAATGAATGGGTCAGATTTATTGTTCATAACTTTCTTGCATTTATCAAGGCATCCGTTAACATGTTTACTTTTTAACATTTACCTAATCACATTAAAAAATTACTGTAA
>SNQJ01S0007303.1:141592-162249 GCA_010110895.2 Picea sitchensis | reverse complement strand
TGAAATTGTCTGTAAATTTGACGGTTTTAAAAATTAAGTGGATGTCGGTGTTAACATGTAGTTTTTAAAATTGTAAGTATTTGATAGTTAAAAAGGGGAAAAAAAAATGGATATTTACCTGTATAATATACCAGATATAAAAAGTATACAATACAGAAATAAGGTGCTAGAAATGGCAGAATAACAGTAATATAACCATCATAATCTCCACAATAACACATAAATGATATAAGAACAACAACAAAAATAACACTTGATTCATAAAGCAATGTTCAGGGGTCTCTTCGAGGGGGCAACCTCCAGTCGAGTAGTGCTCTATTACAATAATCTCCAAACTAGGGTTCTCATACCCTCGACTCCTATTTAAACTAAATATGTCTATCAAAAGAAGCATCTAGAGGAAGATCCTTCTAGAAGCGGAAGCTTCTATTAGGTATTCTTACATCCGCCTTATTCTATTTTATTGAAAGGCCTTATTAATATTGACCCTTATTACATCTGAATATATTGTTCTACCTATGTGTAGGTTAGGACCCTAACATGTCAACCCCCTTAAAAACAACCTTGTCCTCAAGGCTTGAGATGTGGAAATTGCTTCAGAATGGTAGCTGGTTCCCAAGTGGCATCTGCTAAAGTTGTATCTTTCCACTAGACTAGCACTTCCTTGATGGTTCTCTGACGTAGGAAACGCTCACGCTGGTCCAAAACTGCTTCTGGCTGTAGCCAAATGGATCCTTCTTTAGCTAACTTAGGAAGGTTGGTTTGAATTTGGCACCTAGTTCCAATCACCTTCTTTAAGCATGAAACATGAAAAACATGATGTAGCTTTGAATGACTGGGCAGAGCTAACTGATAGGCTACTTGTCCCACATGCTTGAGAACTATATAAGGACCATAAAATTTGGGCGTTGGCTTCTGACAATGCTCGACCTTGAGGGAAGTTTGCTTGTAAGGTTGCAGTCGCAAAAACACCTGATCCCCTTCTGCAAATTGGCGTTCAAAGCGACCTTGATCTGCTTGTTGCTTCATGCGATTCTATGCCATGACCAAGTTCTCTTTGAGGGTGTGAAGAATAGCCTCTTGAACTGTAAGTGTTTGGTCAACTGCCTAGACCTTTGAGGTACCTGGTAAGTATGAGATAACTGAAGGTGGCTTCTGTCCATATACCTCTTCAAAAGGAGTCATGTGTGTAGCTGTATAGTAGGAAGTGTTATACCACCATTCAGCTAGGGGTAACCATTGAACCCATTGATTTTTCTTTTTAGAGGCAAAACACCTCAGATGTGTTTCCAAACACTTGTTGACAACTTTCATTTGACCATCAGTATGGGGATGATAAGCTGTGCTGAGATGCAATTGGGTGACCTGTAGCTTGAATAGTTCTTTCCAAAAGTTGCTTGTGAAAGTTGGGTTACGATCAGGAACAATAGAGTGCAACATTCCATGAAGATTGAAGACTTGGTCCATGAAAATTTGAGCCACTGTGGATGTTGTAAATGGGTGTTGAAGAGTGCAGAAATGAGCATACTTGGAAAGGCGATCAACAACCACCATTATGACTAATTTATTTCCCAATTTGGGTAAGTTGGTAATATAGTCCATAGATATATCCTTCCAAATAGCAGGTGGAATTGGAAGCGGTTGTAGTGTGGCTGAAGATTTGACTGTTTCTCCCTTGTTGCGTTGACACACATCACATTCAGCAACAAAATTACGAATGTCCTATTTCATACCATCCCAGAAAAAAAAATGTTTGACTTTGTCATAGGTTTTGGTAAACCCGGAGTGCCCTGCTGTGGGTGTAGCATGAAGCTCAGAAAGTACCATGGATTTAAGATTTGATTGTTTACTTAAATACAAAAATCCTTTGTATCGAAGCTCATCATGGAGCCAAGAGTACCCTGGGGGAGCTGGAGCATTGGACTGCAATTGTTGGATCAGATGCAAACTTTTGGGATCTTGTAGCCATTCCTGGCGAACGGCTTGGAGCCAATCTGGTACAATGAAGGAAAGAGAAAAAAAGGACCCATCATCTTCGTATTTTTGGGAAAGTGCATCCAACACCACATTGTCTTTTCCTTTCTTTTAAATGATCTCATAATCATATCCAAAGAGCTTAGTCACCCATTTTTGTTGCTCCGGGGAGGAAATGCATTGTTCCATAAAGTACTTGGGGCTTTGATGGTCGGTCTTAATTTTGAAATGTTTCCCCAATAGATAAGGGCACCACAGATCAACGACATGTAGAATAGCCATCATTTCCTTTTCATAGATGGATTTGCCCAGATTCCTGTCAGATAGTTGCTTGCTGGTAAAGGCCAGAGGTTGACCCTCTTGCATAAGGACATCACCAATTCATTTCCCTGAGGCATCACATTCCAACACAAAGGTCTTTGTGAAATTAGGAAGGGCTATAACTGGAGTGGTGCACATGGCCATCTTCAAGGTTTGAAAAGATTGAGCAGTGGCTAGAGTCCAAGTGAAATATTTCTTTTTGAGGAGAGCAGTGAGAGGTGTTGTAATATTTCCATAATTCTTAACAAACTTGTAATAATACCCTGTTAAGCCCAGAAATCCCTGTAAGCTTTTGAGAGTCTTTGGGTGCGGCCAGTCTTGCATAGCTTCAATCTTTTTCAGATCCACCCTAACGCCATCCTTGCCAACCAGATGACCCAAGTATTCTACTTCTGAGGTGCCAAAAGCACATTTAGACTGTTTCAGGAAAATTTGGTCGAAGTCTTTGTTAACTGACTGACCCAAGAAGTCAAGTAGTTACAACTGCCTGGTAACTAAACATATAGGTATAAATAGACAAGCTCTATGAGGAATATTGTATCAATTGTGTTGCATTGACATATCATATAATAAAGTGTTGTTCTTTGGGCTTCCACTACTTTGTGTATTTATTTTTCTATATGTATGTGAATCTATGAACTACTGGTAACAATCACCCTACTTTTCCATAGATTACAAAATTAGTCCTGTTGCTGGTAGTTCTGAACCTAGGCATGCGGATGTTCACATAGATGATAAATCTATAGGACATAAATGAATGGTGGGAGTAAAAAACAAAAAATTACATTAAGAACTACACACGAAGAAACACCCTAACTCTAGCAGAAGAATGTTCGTGATTTTTCTTGGAGACCCACAAAAGATTTCTAGAAGCTATCATGGAATCCTTGTTCGAGTATATAAACAAATATAGTAATGCATAAATTGACGTCTGACAAAAAATTAACCCTTAAGCTCACAAATGGGGGTTGAAAAAATCTACACGAGTGGGTTGAAAGAATCACCGAAGATTACTTAACATAAAAATCTATTGAGGATCAAACATCCCTCGATACAATTAAAGACAAATTCTACATAGAGCTACATAACAAATTCCTATGCACAATTCTCAGACTGCTTCACAAATTTATGCTCAACAAAGGTGTAGGTGACATTGTCAAATTCTGACCTCGACTTGGCACACCACCAATAAATAGTCACTGGTGGGATGAATTTCTAGAAGCAAGGTGCAAAGATATAAAACAAGCACGAGACTACTTCTTGAGAAAATATATGTATCCATCTTCACTGAATCTGAGTAAGTGAGGGCAAAATTCAGGGGTCAACTAATCTGTGAGATGCCATAATAAAAGAGAGTACCAATTTTTGATCAACTAAAGCATAAATGGCTTCAAGAGGGAAACAAATTTACAAAGAAATGATCGACATCCAAAAATTGGAGCGAGACAAGATACGAAAGAAAAGAGAGGAGATTCGTAACCTGTGGACCAACCAGAAATTGAACAGAGAATTGATTGGAGGAGATCATCCTGAAAGTCTGTGTGAGTAGTCTGAGTCTGAAATAAATCGACCAAAGATGGAAATAACAACAGTCGTGGCGATCCCCGACATAATTAATGAAGCACAATTGACAGAGACTAGCATGGATTCCCATCAATTGGCAAACCAAGTTGAAAGCATGGATTACAAAGATCCAAGACCAACAATATTCTCTCCTCCTATTCAAGCAACCAACCCTTGAATTAGAGAATTCCTTCAACAAAGAATTCAAATCGATGAATAGTCTACAAGATTAAGGTATAGAATCGACGAGCATGGAAATTTATGCAACAAACTAATTGTCGATCCAGAAATAAATGAAGTTGATACAATGCTCATTCACATCAAGGATCTCATGGACCCACCCCCCCTTCCAAATCTTATATCAAGAGAACCAAATTTAATAAATTATAGTTGTGAACCAACACATCTGATATAATGACATCTCTTTGAATATAAAGACCAACGTTTCCATACTAAAGAAGTAACTTGTTAAGAAAGAAATAAGAAATTACTACTCGAATACCATCCATTCGAAGACTGACTAACCAAAAATTTGGTAGAAGAACAACCAAATAAGAATCTGAATTCCTAGTGGAAAAGCATGATAAGTTGAGGATCACAAAAATCTAGCATTCTTAAAGCAACCATGGGACTCAATAATATTCCCCTTTATGAAGGATACAAAGACCCAAGAAGACATTGGTTTGTATGTGAAAAATTATGGGATGCAACATACATCTCAGATGAAGATAATTAGATGGTGCAATTCAAGGCCACTCTTCGACACCGTTCTCTAACATGGTTCATGAATTTCATAGAAAATCAAAGCCGATCAAAATCAGAAATAAAGAACAATTTCTTATCATTTTTCAAGGTCCAAGATGTTACACACTTGGATGAAAAAAAGATGAAAGAAATAAAATAATGACCAAGCTAGTCAATCCAGAAATATGAAAAAAGATTTAAAGATCTACTTAGCTAAATATCATCCACAATTGATCAAAGTCTACTAGTAAAATGGTACGTAGATGGATTGCTACAACAAATCAGAACTCGATGATGGATTTATGATATAACCTCGTGTGAGGAAGCATTATAGAAAGCGAAACAGGTCGAGTTGGATGATGACGACCCATTGACTTCCTCATCGACATAAAATCTAGAAGAAAAAATAGAACATCTACAACAAACCATTAAAATATATCCTTGAGAAGAAGCGAGGTATGGTGTATCACCCGCTGTGAAGATGGTCATACAAAATATACTTGCAGTCTTAACGATCAAGCACCTATAGAAGTAGATGCATGATAAGTGCAAGCGAAAACATATTGTAACATATGTGAAACCTCGACCGACCATAGTGTACAAGATTTCTTGCAAAACTTGAAAAATACCAAGTGGTGCAATATCTGTGAAATTCACAACCACATAACATCTAAGTGTTGTCTAAATTCATGAAATAGAAATGTAAATACAATATATCACACCAAAGAAACCAATCATAATAATGACTAAGGGCGAATAACTAATTATTATGGTCGAGGTCGTGGTTGAGGGGCTCGAGGTTTAGCCAGATTCCAAGGTTAGGGTCACGGTCGAGGTTGATCGTACTGTTACAAAGATGACCACATTAGCCCTGATTTCCCAATAAAATATCTGGTTGAATTGAAATTTTGTAACATCTGTGGCTTTGGCGATCATTCACTGGAATACTGTCCAATAGTACTTGATAAGATCATGACCAAAAAGAGCATAAATCTCCTACATGCAATCTCAAAAGAAGAAGAGTTAAATTCAAATAACTTACATGTCATCACCAGATCAGGCGTAGGACGAGATAATATCCCCTTACATGATCGACAAACAGGGAAATATAATCAGTTTCCAAATCTAGATAATGAAGAACAAATTATGAGGGAAACACTTAAATTCTTCGGTAATTCTAATCAAGACCAACCAAACAGAGGAAGACAAAACAAATATATTGTACAATAATTCGTACAACTCTTAAAATAAAAGCATTTATTCGTTCAATTGCTAGATCTTATTAATATACTAAGAGAGTTTAAAGCAGGATAAAGACCATCCAAAGACGCTAGAAAACTATCCTATAAAAATAAAGATTATGACCCTCGATTCGACTTAGAAATTCATGGATTGATGATTAACAAGGCAGTCATCGAATTTGGATCACAAGTAAATATCCTACCTCGAGAGACATGGATATGGGTGGGTCAGCCTTCATTAGCACCAACACTAAATTACCTAAAGCTAGTGGATCAAAAGATTAATAACCCCTATTGGTATACTCATAAACATTGAAACTTATATCATGGGTATATTGACGTCAGTTGACTTCGAAGTAATCGACTTAGTCGAGGGAATTCCAACATATGAAACACTTGTCGGTCGGCCATGGGGATGAAAAACAAAAGAAAATATATCCCTTGAAAAAGACATAATCAAGTTAAACAGGAATGGAATAAAAATAATAATGCCTTTGGATCCTAATGAAGGGAAACCTTGGAGTGAGTCATTGGATGAAGATAATGAAGTGTGATGTCTATGCCAAATAGTCAATGAACAAAGAGATTAAGTTGAAGAAAACACACTAGGATAATTCTCAGCCAAATCTCCTCTGTCGATCAAACACAACTCTGAATCAACTCTATATAACTGGTAGATTGAAAATTATGAGGCACACTCAAAATATTGTTGGACCATTGAATCCACCCCAATTAAACACTCTAGAACATGCTATTCAATTCAAGAAGTACCTATATTTTATGAAAATAGAATTTGACAAACCCCTACACTTATTTCGAGCGACAACATGGTGAAAAAGTCGCTACGTTATAGCGAACGAAACATTCCATCGACACATGTCGAGGAAGTTTCTAAATCTGTCGGAGAACAAGGAATAACTCAAAGCTTGGTAGAAACCTTTATAGGCCAAGCTGAAAGGTGGTGGGAAACACATTCCCCAAGACTACAAACATGGAAAAGTGTATCTACTTACTTTGTAGAATGTTTCAGAGAAAAGAAACTAGCCAAAGCTGCTGACATCCCTATTTTCAAGGTTGGGTATGACCCAGTCAAACATATTCACTATTGCGACAATGAATGGTGCTAAATAGGATACAAATATGAAAGGGTATGTCCTCACATGTTTCCAAAAACATTAGATGAAATACCAAATAAATGGTACAAGATCGAAGAAGATTGTAGCCATATGCTTAATTGGTCCTACATCAAGGAAACTTTTATCCAAGACTTCAAATTTACCCCAGTGGAGGAACATCTAAAAGAAGCAATGCAACAGATCAATTGTTTTTTGGAAAACCCGACTCCAACTACACAGAAGGAAAAAGGGAAGATGACAGTTGATCTAGGATTGACATCAACTTGCAACCTTGTTTTGACAGAAAATAATGGAACTACGACAACACGAAGAATTGACATGGAGAATAGAAGTTGTCTGGGCTATATATTCTGATGGAAAAGTGATCACTCAACATTACAAAACAATGTAAAATCAATGCTAAAGATATCTAAGGAAGAAAAAGAAGATTGAAAACAACCTGACTTCTCGGAGAGTTTCACCATAATCGAAGAAGGGGAATGTTATCTCGATGAAGAAAAACCACCAGAGTGGATGGATGTTGAAATCAAGACTAAATAATTCGACATATCAAATGACAATCGACCAAAAATGGCACAAGTAGGAAACTATTGGAAATAGAATGAAACAACCAACATAGTAGAATTACTCAAAGAATATCAAGATGTATTTTCATGAGACTATAAATATATAAAAGGACTTGTAGAAGAAATGGGAGAGATGAAAATTGAACTCATTCCAGGAGCAAAACCAATCAAAATGTGACCTTACAAATTAGCTCACAAATACAAGCCCATTGTGTAGAAGGAAATCGAAGGAATGTTCTCGACATGAATCATATATCCAATCAACAAAGTTGAATGGGAAAGTCCTATGGTGGTTCAACTGAAGAAGCACAACCCTAAGAAGTTAAGAATTTGCATCGACTTCAAAGGTCTCAACAAACTAACTATAATGAATCTATTTCCCACTCCATTCACCGACGAAATAATTAATGATGTCAAAATTCATGAATGTTATTCATTTACAGATGGATTATTAGGATATAATCAGGTACCAATAGCCAAACAAGATCAACCAAATACGACATTTGTATCTGAATTTGGCTCCTTCACCTACAGGGTAATGACATTTGGATTGAAGAATGCCCTAACATTTTTTTCAAGAATAGTATTCAAAGCATTCCAAGAGTATATATGCAAAATCATGGTTGTTTACTTTGATGACTGGACGATGTACAACTTATTCAAAAACCATATACAATGTCTTATATTGATGCTGGAATGATGTAGACAAATCCAACTATCTCTCAACATCAAGAAGTGCATTTTTCCACACCAATTGGCATTCTGTTAGGCAATATAGAATGTAAAGATGGTGTAAAAGTCGACATGGAAAATATCAAAATTATCCTCGACTTGAGGCCACCTATAAATCAGAAACACATTAAATATTCCTTGGACATATGGGATACTACAAAAAAATTATACTTCATTATTCAAATATCACATTCCCAATGGATGAGCTGCTCCAAAAGAAATCGAGTTCAAATGGAGTCAAGACTTCCAGGAATCATTCAAATTATTAAGGAAGAAATTGGTTGAAGACCCCATATTAAAATTTCCCGATTGGTCGAGAAGGTTTCGTGTCCAATTCGATTCTTCGAATGTTGTTGTCGGGTCAGTTCTAGCACAATCATACGATGACATAGTCCACCACCCAAATGCGTACACCAGTCAGAAAATAAACAAAGCATAAAGGAACTATTTGACCACATAAAAGGAAGATTTTCTGATGATATTTAAATTAAAAAAAAATTGACATTGCCTACTCTCCAACCTTTTCACATTCTTTACAGATCATCAAGCATTAAAATGTTTAGTTAATAAATCAGTTCACCAAGGAAGGATCTGTTGTTGGTTTCTATTATTCTAGGAATTTGAATTCGACATAATCATCCGACCTAGGAATAAAACAAGAGAGGACCCAACAAGCATAGACAACGACCTCCCAGACATACATCTATTTTGAGTCAAAGCTTCCCCAAACAATCTGGATGATATAACAAACATTTTAGAATGTGGAAAGGCTCCAGAGAATTTTACAAAAAATAGAAAGAAGGTGCTAGCCCTAAAAGTAGCACCATTCACCCTTATAAATGGATATCTATACAAAATGGGACCCATTGATATCCTAAGGATATGTTCTCTTGAGCATGAAAGAGAAGACATTATTAACGAGTCCCATGCAGGACCAACTGGTGGCCCCTTCCAGACCAACACGACAGCTTGGAAGATAATTCAGGAGGGTCTGTGGTGGCCTAATTTACATAAATACTATCGAGATTAGGTTAGGAAGTGTGATAGTTTTCAAAGGCTCGGGTGACCTCTGTGGAAGAATGAAATTCCACTAAGCTCAGTGAACTCCAATCGAGCATTTGAAATATGGGTTGTCTACTTTGCTGGCCCTTTTACTCAGAGAGAAAAAATAACCGATGCAAAATATATTATTACTGTAGTAGAATACATGACCAAATGGGCAAATGATGAACCCGTTGAATCATGCACGAAATAAGTTGCAATGAAATTCATTTATGAGAACATAATCACAAGGTTTGGATGTCCACTTACACTAATCAGTGACCAGGGAACACACTTTGTAAATGAAACAATCCAAGTCCTGCTAAAGAAGTTTTTGATCAATCGTAGACAAACAAAAACATATCACCCCCAAGAAAATGGGGTGGTGGAATCATTTAATAAAACACTGCATAAAGGACTCACCAAAATCTACAGCATCGACAAAAACAAATGGGATGATAAAATTCCTGCAGTCTTATGGGCATATATATCTACTTATAAATGATCAACCGAGTAGACTCCCTTCGATTTATTCTATGGGAAATAATTCATTATTCCATTACACTTTTGGTCCAACTCCGAAAGAGTATCACTTGTGGCTAAATTCAACCAAGGAAGAAGCATGAATGACCGATTGTACCAATTAAATAAGATAGAAGAAGGAAGACTAATTGGAATGCATCAATAGGAGGTACAAAAATGACAATAGAAAGCATGGGACGATCATCATTTAAAGAAAAAGCACATAAAAAATGGAGATCTGGTTCTATTATATGACAACCAAATAAAAGGAAAACCAAGAAATATAGAGACATCATGGCTTGGGCCTTATGTTTTTGAAGACATTTGACCAATCAAAGTAGTTCAAATTTGAACTTTATTAGGGAATCCATTCAATAAAGTAATTAATGGAACCCATTTACAAAAGTATTATACATAGAAGATGAGAAACCCTATTGGAAAAATCAACAGGAAAAATGCCAACAGGGATCGACCATAGCTGGAAAGGAAAATCTAACAGTTTGGTCGAAGTAAAAAAATATAGACTAATCACATCATTGAGGAAATAAATCATGCTTGTACTAATAAACCAAAATTAGTTATAAATTCAGGTATAAGAAACCACTAGAAAAGAAAGATAAGTATTAAATAACTTTCAAAGCCTTAAAGAAAAGAAACAAAAAGCAGAATAGAGAGAGAAGAAAGCCCCTCGTTGAGCCATAGACTAAGCAGAGAAAGACATGATTGATGCACCACTCCATATCTTGACTTAAGAGAAATATTCATGAAAATACAATCAAGTGATCGAGACATATCCCATTCAAGAAAGAGAGATTCAAGCGAGCGTGGTTCAAGTGATCATGGTTATCATATAAACGTGAGGAAGTACAACAAAATGGAGGAGAAGACTAAATATCAAGAACATCGAATAAGTATATCCAACAATAACAAACCTGATGACTCAAGAATAACAGTCAGTTGATCCATATACTGACCTTGGATCAATAGAGGAGACATAGTGGGCCAAATACAAGAAAACACCGACCATAAAAACATCGACTCCAGAAGAGACAATGTGTTTAAGTTGTAGTAGGAAAGGACAGACGAAAATGACAGAGAAATTAATGACTGAAGTGATGGAGAAGACAGTTGTGCAACCACTAACATCAGTTTGACTCGACTCGACTCAAAAAATAATCAATTGAAAACCGACACTTTGTATGATGGACGCATCTCACACGAACGCCAGTTCAACATTAACATGGACAACTCCTTGCACGAGCCTACCAACTCTTCAATAGTGATGGTTAAGACTCATACTTCCACAGATCACTAGGTGAGGAAAAACAATATCTCTCTTTAAGATCATAAATATTTTATCAGTATATAGCAACACAGTAAATATCATATCAACAAGATTCGACTTGGTAGCACATGACAACATTCATTATTAAGCACACAATTCCATGCAAATTTGAAAGATCCGTTAAGATTTATCCACAAGCGAGGTTTTCCTTTACCCTATCAGTTACCTTCAAGATCACAAAACTAGACTCTATATATCGGATCTAGAGGAAAGAAAAAAAACCATTTTTCACATAGTTAAGTTTGTAAACATCGACCATGGGGTCAATGAGAATAGAAGATGATGACCCTCCTGAACTAGACCTTCAGATTGTAGAACCTACTCAACCATCATGGTTATAGATGAAAATATAAGAGATTCACTCCCACGTGAAGGAAGGGGTTCCCCCCTACAGTTTCATCCACTTAATTCTCTGCACAAGGGGAGCACTCGCAAACAATCTCTAAGATTTTAAGTCATAGTCCAGTTCAGGTTAATTGGACAACGAATGGAAACAAAATGTGAAAAGATCGTTTCAAGTAACATATTTTTATGGGAAGAAAAGATGATTGTGGAATCAAAGTCAGGGATGATGTCAAGTCTGGGCATTCAAGGGAGTGAACAGAGATACTAAAGAACAATCGGCAAGGTTACATAACTTCTTCAAGCATCAATAAATTTTGGCTAAATTTCTTCTTCCTTCTTTCATCCTATCATTTCTATTTGTAAACAGTAAATGTACAAGAAAAAATTGTAATACTCCCCTCTTGCTCAAGATGAGAAAGGAATTGAGGTGGGGGGAGATGTTTTAAGGGCTAGTCGACGGTGTCAATTAGACCCAATAGTCGGCTAAGAGATAGTCAGTGGACTATCGAAGTCGGAAGTATAAGTTCTTCGAATTCTATGTTAACTGACCGAACCAGGAAGTTAAGTAGTTACAATTTCCTAGTAACTAAACATATAGGTATAAATAGACAAGATCTATGAGGAAGATTGCATCTATTGTGTTGTATCGACATATTATATAATAAAGTGATGTTCTTTGGGCTTCCACTACTTTGTGTATGTATTTGTCTATATGTATGTGAATCTATTCTTTCTTATGTGTTGAACTACTGGTAACAATCCCCCTACTTTTCCTTAGATTACAACACACCTTTATGATATGGCTAATGTTGTACTTTAGAAAACTATATATGACAAGAAACATGGTGTGGATATCATTTTATTTACACAAAACCCAAGATCTATCATGTTTACATCACTTTGCATGTCGCCTATAAATGATAGTTCTATGTCAGGATCATTGGACCACACTATGCAGCTATGGGACCTTCGTGTGAATGCATGCGAGGGATTTCTATGACTACATGGGAGGTCAATTGCAGCACATGATCAACAAGGACTTGTTTTTGCTGGAGGGATATTAAATTGTCCGATTTCCGTTCTTATGGTAAGGGGCCCTTTGAAACTTTCTTAGTTGGTGGAGATACTGTAGAGGTATTTGATATTAAATTCAACAATGATGGAAAGCAAATTCATTTTAACCACTTTTATGTTATGTATGCTTATGGTGGAGAAACAAATTGTGGATTTGTATTAGAAGATTATTTTGATGATCTTGAGGCACGTTGGGGATGGAAACCTCCATGTATGGAATATCAATAGTGGAAATGATGTAGCATGTTGGACAAATCATACAAGGAGTTCTACTATTGTATGTTTGCAAGTGCATATTCAATATTGGAACTTTGGATCCCGACCCACCAAAACTTACCTCTTCGGGTGCAACCAATAATTTTGTTACTCCTAAAGAATAGAAACAATCCACTCTAAATGAGTTTTATTCTTTATTGGAATGTGAGCAATTTCTAATGAGGCATGCCCATATTTTCCTATTTGAAATAACATTTTGTACATAAGGCTATATATTATGGAGTCAAGTTTGGGGTACTAGATAAATTATGGTAGAAAGAAACAAGTTACTTGCAACTATTAGAGTTTTTTGTATGGAGTGTTACTAAATATGTCTTTAATTGCATCATATTTCAACTATATACCTGATGTGAAAGTTTCTGGTATAAAGGAATTTTAGTTCAAGCTAGAAGGTGGTTACATCAAATATCATGGTTCCTACCTTGAAGATAAGGGAGATGCAGGCATATTCTTTCCAACATAATTTTTTTTTACCTTGGAACCCATTACAGAAGTTGGAAGTAAAGTGATAGATGATAAAAAATCTTAAAATAGTAAAGAAATTATGGTCAATAATTCTTGATACATCTGATTTTATGAAACATTTTGGTTTTCCATCCAAAACAAAAACAAAAGAAGGGTAATTTGTCATTTCCTATTGCAATTTCTTAATTGTTTTGATTTTCAGCAGAGACCATATTTGGAGGAAGGACAACTACATTAGTCTCTAAATTGTGGGCCTGCTCATCACTTACTTTATTTTGCATGATGGCATGCCAATCCTTAGGCATGGGGGAGATGTTGGGATACTATTTTGATACATTTTACACTTGTCGGTTACCTTATTTGACTATCCTTACCTCGTCCATATACCTAGTTACTGCCCCATTACCATATGTTTTCATGTTTTTGAAGTCAAATACCTTTAGCAAGATTTAAGAGTTAAAATTTTTATATCTTATGATTTCCTAAGACTTTAGTAGATTATATTTGGTTTCTGAAACATATCTTACTAATGATGACTTTCTCAGTTATGTTCCTCTACCAGTAGTTTACTTTCAGTACTTGAAATCATTCGTTGGCATACTTATGCATCTCTAGTTGAAATCCATCCACAAGGCTTTTCAATATCTATATGGAAACATGGTGTCTATGCCTTGGTTCACACCTAGGTCCAATGTGGAAGTCTCCAGCTGTGGTCAAGGGTTTTCAAATGAAAACATGCAAAATTAAAAGCAGTTAAATTATAACACGATTATCGAAGAAATAAAGATGGATTTCAAGATTCGCAAACATGGGTTTTGTGCGGGATGGTCCAAATTGAGTACCAACTGAGAATATTTATGAAATCAGACACAATTGGGAATTTATCAAGGTTTTCCTAATATAGGTTTACCCAGATTTATGTTGCGACTCGTTTTCAAGTTATTCAACAAATTATAGTTCAGATCTCTAGTTTTATCCTCCATATGGAAGACTCCACAATGGAAGATCGATCTTCTCATTCCCCATATTTTATAAGTCTATCTGGATAGATATACGATATTATAGAGGGTTTAATCTCATGGTTATCATAACTATTTTTAATGTTATGGCCTATGATAATACAGGCAATCGCTTTCATCTCTTCACTTGGGGATTTTCTTATATATTGATCTATTATGTAATGTAATAAAAGTAGAACAACTATTGAATTGAAGATGTGGAAAGACTCATATGATTTTTTGTTAATTGCTATCATGGTGTGATGTATATGAATTGATGTGCATGTTGTAGATTGGGTACTTTGTTCTTTAATAAAAATCATAGGTCTAGTTACTGGTGTTCATTTAATCTTATTATTGTATGTACATAGCTCGCTACCAGAATGGAAAGGGCCCACCAATATAGAATACACAGATAGTTTGTATTTTATTTTGTTAGCTTAGTTTGTCATCTTAGTTCAATTCTGCATTGTAAATACTTGGTTGTGCTCTGTAGTGTTATGTGTGAGAATTTCATTTTGGTCTAAATTACTTTAACAATAGGAAACTTGTAACTTGTCTCACATTTAGATACACTAACATTTACTGCACTTTTCATTTGATAGATATGTTTGATTACAACTTTCAATTAATTTGACATTTTGTTTGTTTCATTTCTTTTATGTCATTGCAATTTAATGGACTTTGGTTTGTAACAGTTATCAAAATATTTTAAGAACTGATCTCATCATTATAAATACAAGAATGGCTAAGGTGAAAAAATGTATTTCGATCCCTTTGTAAAGAGAAGGTCCTAAGAGACCGATAACTTCTTTTATTGTGATCTTTATCACTTTTCTTTGTGTAAATGAATGTGTCGAGATGAATGACAAGAATATAATTGAGTCACACATGCACACAGATAGGTTATCTAGATGAAAAGTGAAACACCACCACAATGACTTGTTATACTTGACATATGAGTTTGCATTCTTTCCTTTGTGTGCTTTTGTACAAATTTCATCACTTACCTTTATGAGCTAATAATTCCAAGATTAGGTCTGTGGCATTTTGTAAGAGTTCAACTCTTTCGTCGACTATTTTGAATGAAAAATTGAAGGGTATTTTACCTTTTCATTTTCATATTTCTTAAATTTAAGTTATAGTAACTAGAATTCAGTAGAGTGCATGAACACTTTGACCTCAAGTGAAAAATTACACTACAAGCCATTAATGAAGCCTTAGGACAATGAACTAATTATTGTTTATAGGTTTTAATCACTTTGATTCCCTCATACATTGAAATCTTAAGTATTCATTTATTAAATGAGATCTCATAAGAAAACATATCTGTGTGTAGATCAAACATCTAGACATAGTATGATTTGCCACTGTTCATCTTGATATAAATTGGTGAATATAAGATTAAGGTGCTTGCGATTCTCTTTTGATTTCCTCGGATTTATTTTTTATTTGGATTGATATCTTTAGTGATAGATCATTTGATTTCATTTTTTGCATCTTGGAGTGTGTTTTACCGACATTAGTTTCTAACATAGGTTATAATAGGCTATAATAGGCTCTGATCCTGTATTTCTTGTGCTTGCATCTCAAATTCTATGAACTCCCAGATTGATGATTTAATGTCATGGATTTATACATATAATTAACCCCAAAGTTGTGTTCAAAGTGTTGGAGATACTTCACACACACCTAGGATTTATTTTTCCTAAGGTTTTCCCTATGTTTATTAGTCATTATTTAGTCCCCTATAGTTTAGGGAGAATATTCATTTTCCTACATTCTAGGAGAATATTCTCTTCAGTTCACACTTCGATTTGATCAGTTGAGTGGAGTCTTAATGCCACATTGGTTTCATCACCATGAAACATTGGGATCATCACCTGCTAATGTGTATTGTCCTTGGGATTATCACTAGACTAGCACATTACTCATGATTCCCTTATCTCCTCCTCACTTCACCCTATTTCAATCAGTTAACCGAAGACTGAGAGACTAGTTAACTCAGACCAGGTGGTAGTTAACTCCCATAACTATTGGTGTGTGTCCATATCACTCTAGACCATGACTATGGTGCATTGGATTCTCCTCTAGTTCACATTAGTTGAGTTATACAAAGTATATCATGTGTAAATTATCATTCATTCATTTGGTTAATACAAATTATTTGATTCTCACTCTCTCGTTCCATATTTTCTCTTTTCTCTGCAAACTGTGTATGTATTATTGATAGATATATATTAGATATGTAGGTTCATTCACATTTACATGGTCTCAGAGATGAGAAATTGATAGGAAAAGGACACATTAGATTCTTTTTGCAGGTACCAAAGATTGAAGACAATGGGAAAAATGGAATTTCCAAAAGAATTCATTCTTACATCATAAAATTTATTTGCATGGAAGGACAAGATTATAATACATCTTTGAAGCAAAGGATTATATAGGTTAACCATGGACACAAATACCAAACCCACACCAAACATAGAAAAATACAAGTATCTGAATCATATGGATGAAACGTTTATAACTATTTGCAGCCTCATTTATCCCGAGCCCCTCTTTTACATATCCTCTTGTAAAACCCCCAATGAAGTCTAGACCACCATGGAAGGTATTTTTGGAAAATAGGATGATATTAAGGGACATATACTCGAGGTGGAATTTCTCACTTTGGATTCAAATACCTTCGAAAATATACAAGATTTCTTTACCAAATATAAGGATTTGTTGTCACAACTCAAGGCTTGAGGTGTTGATAAATATAAGGAAGAGAAACAAATGGTTCTTACCATTCTCTCCAAACGTGGTCTAGAATACTGAGTGTTTGTATCCACATTTTATTTAGTTAGGCTCGCCTCTGGAGCCACCTGGAAAATTCCTTCTCTTGAGGTCTTTATTGAGTCTCTGATGAAAGAGCATAACAAGCTCATCAACATGGGAAAAATAAAAGGCCCAAATACGCATGCACTTGTTGTGCAATATGGTAGAAGTCACCAAAATCAGAAATCTAAAAAACAAGACAAAAGGAAGGCATATCTGTGTATATGCAAAAAAAATAGATCAAATGGCCCAAATACTTCAACAAAACAACCTTGGATATCGCATCCCCGAGGGTGCCAAGAAGAAGAAGCCAGAAGACCAAAATCCCAAGAAAGGTAATTCTAGCCATGCTTTGATTTCTATCAACTCCTCCCCCAATGCTTGGATTATAGATTCAGGAGCATCACATGACATGGAAGCCAAAAAATAAGCATACTCTTCATTGAATGAATGCAAAGGTCCTCCTATTTTGATGGGGGACAACTCTCAGGTCGAGGTCACTGGAAAAGGAAGAGTTGAACTCACAAATGGAAGCTTCGAGAATGTGCTACACCTTCCCAAAATTTTCGTCAATATTCTCTCCATGATCAGATGACAAACTCCGGCACCAGAAAGAGAGTAATATTCACACTTGATGTTGTGGATATCTATGACATGCAAACCAATTCCAAGTTTTCTACCAGTGAGGTAAATCATCAATCCAAACTTTACACATTTTCTGAATTTATTGAACCAGATTATGCATTACTCTTTACCCATGTTGATGAAAGAAATAGAATATGGCATGGAAGGTTTTGGCATTTAAATTTCATATATATGAAAAAACTTAGAAAGCAAGGAATGGTTGATGGTCTACTTGACATCCACTTCTCCAAAGGAATTTTTGAGGGATGTGTTCTTGGAAAACACCCTCAAGAGAAATTTGACAAAGGAAAAACTCAGAAGCCTTCCTTTCCTTTGGATCCGATCCATAGTGACCTCATGGATCCTTTTCCGCATCCATCAATCAATAAAGCAAGGTACGTTGTCATTTTTGTTGATGATTTCTCATTCTTCACATGGAATTTCTTTCTGAGGAAAAAATCATAGGTCTTTCAACTCCTCAAATATTTCAAAGCCTTTGTTGAGACACAACCAGGAAAGAAGATTAAAGTCCTCCAAACAAATAAATGGGGGAGTATGTAAACCATGAGATACATAATATTTATCTTGAGGATGAGATTCAGTTGTAGCACATGGTTCCTTATACTCCACAGTAAAATGGAGTGGCTGAGCAGAAAAATAGATCCCTGAAAGAGATGGCATCGTGCATGCTACATGCAATGTCACTTCCACAGAGATTATGGGATGAAGTACTTAATTTTGAAACCTACATCCAAAACATATCTTCCCATATATCTGTCAAGGATAAGACCCCTTTTGAGGCTTGAAGTAGCCTCAAACCAGAGGTGACCCACTTCCATATTTTCGGTTCACATTTATGGGCTAGGATTCCCTCTGAAAAGAGGAAGGAAATTGATCCACAGAGTATAGAGTGTATATTTTTTTGATACCTCAACAGTGTGAAGGGATACAAAATCATTGATCCCTCTACGAATCGGCTTATCATTGAGCGCAATGTCCAATTCAAGGAAAGTATCTTGCATGCACTACAAGAGCCGCATGAAGAAACTTTTGTTCTTCCACCTGTCAGATATGATAAACATGCACATGTTGAATCTTATTCAGATGAGATTTTTGATTCGTAGGATTCATTTGATTCAAATACCAAGTCAATACAGTCATATACAAAGTTAGTGCTTGCAGATGCAGATGCAGAGCCAGAGCCGAGGCCCAAGTGGGCCAAGGCTACTCTTAATGATGCATGAGATCTTGTTGGGGATCTAGCTGATACCAAGAGGACTCTATATGATTTCATGGAGAATCCTCTTGCACTCACTGCCACTGAACTAATGCCACCCATGCATATTTTCTTAGATTAGTCTTCAGATCCACATTCCTTTGGAGAGGCTACTAGGAATCCCTTTTGGGAATCTTCCATGAAGGAGTAGTAAAAATCCCTCCTGGAGAACCAGACTTGGGATCTGGTTCCCCTTCCTTCAGGAAGAAAACTTTTCAAGTGCAGATGTGTCTACAGGACCAAGAGCGCAACATATGGACAAGTTAGCATATAGAAATCTAGGCTACTCACCAAAATATTTTAGCAGGTGCATGACATTGACTATGACGATATCTTCGATTCAGTAGTGAAGATGGATTCCATATGCTTTCCACTTTCCATTGTGGAAACCGAGGGATGAGAAGTCCATCAAATGGACGTGAAGAATGCATTTCTTCATAGAGATCTATATGGAGCATCCCCAGGGCTTCATGCAGGATTCATATTTGGTATGTCGACTGAATAAGTCACTTTGTGGCCTCAAGTAGGCCTCGAGGGCATGGTATGCCAATATGGACTCCTACCTGCTATCACATAAATTTGTACTTTGTAAGTCAGACTCGAATGTTTAAATGCTCAGGATGACTGATTCACTTATACTCTTATTTTTGTATGTTGATGATTTGTTGATCACTGGTTTCTCGAATTCAACAATTGTTGCAGTCAAGAGGATTTTGCATGACAGGTTCTTGATGATGGACATGGGTCCGTTAGATTTATTGCTTGGTCTCGAGATCAGTCAGGATGCATCAGGAATCAAACTATCTCAAGCCAAGTATGCACGAGATCTCCTCGAGAGATTTCACATGATGGATTGCATGTCTTCCACAACTCCCTTCCTATCAAGATTCAAACTTGAGGATGACGGGGACACTCCACTGGTGGAAAACACACTGTACAGAAAACTAGTGGGGAGCTTGTTGTATCTCACACACTCCAGACGATACCTCTTATATGCAGTTGGAGAAGTCTCTAGGTTCATGCAAGAGATCCATGAGATACATTGGAAGGATGCAAAGAATATCCTTCAATACATAAAGGGAAACATCACCTTTGGGATTCACTATGCAACAAACTCTACATTGGACCTCATCGGGTTCACTGATTCTGACTAGGTTGGTGATAGAATTGATTGCAAGTCCACATCTGGTTAATCACTCAGTCTAGGGTCTGGGCCCATCTGTTGGTTGAGAAATAAGTAGGTTTCTATTGCTTTATATTCAACTAAGGTAGAGTACAAATGGGTAGTTAACATAACCATTCAGGCTATGTGGCTACAACATTTTCTCACTAAGTTGGAAATTCACTTTCATCAGTCGATCATCATCTGGTATGACAACCAGAGTGCTCTGAAGTTCTGCAAAGATCCAGTTCAGAGGGAACGGATGTAGCACATCGAGATCCACATGCACTACATCTGGGACTTAGTACACGAGGGGATCATCGACATGCAGTTCTGTTCTTCAATAGAACATACTACATACATCTTCACCAAGACATTCACTGAGTGGAAGTTCCATTCTTTGCGCAGTCGTCTCAAAGTGAAGGACAC
>SNQJ01S0007303.1:44288-111621 GCA_010110895.2 Picea sitchensis | reverse complement strand
TTTGGAGCGGTAGCTCAATAGGAGGATGCCCCCTCGAAGAGGCAAGTGAACAGGAGAGGACCCCTTCCATAATAGGATCCATTGTATGGTGTTGCCCTACCCTAAGGGTTTGATATAATAAAGTTGTGTTTTTCCATATTGTTCTTCCATATCTGTTGTGGTGCTTTTGTATTCAGTCTTTGGTTCCTAACAATTATTTTCCTCTATCACATTCGTTTGTTACAACACTTAAAAGAAGATAAACATGCCCTTTTTCCTTTCGAAAATTCTTATGAAAATATCAACAGTACAAAAAAACCTCTAAAACACGGATATATTTTATTTTTCATCATGCTCTGATTACGGTTTTTTTGTTAGACAAATTGAAGAAGTTAAACTAGATCTAGGAGGAATTTTTTTTGAGAAATAACTTTAAGGAAAATGGGTCAGTAAGTGAAAATTCTAAAAATGATGAAAATCCTGTAAACTATGAACTCAACATTATAGGAACTGGTGACAAAAGGGAACATGTGGGTGAAGGTTTATAGTCAACTAAGAAGGGTAGTAATATGAAAAATACAAAGTGAATTCCTGTGCAACCTGGGGGAAAAGATTCCCAGATCCTTGTGCAATCTAAGGGAAAGAATTTCAAAAGTCCTGTAAAATGAAAAGGAAATATTTCAAGAGTCGTGTGAAATCTGTAAACAAAACCAACACATATAAGAAAATAGGGAACAAAAGAGGAAAGTTTACCAAAATTGGTTAATATACCTAGAACAAGTGGCTATACAAAAAGTAAGGAAACTGTAATTGAACCACATATTGAGGAAGAAAATCAACTTTTTAATGAGGAACCAAAGCAAGTTCTTGAATAACTACCATAATTCAAGGAAATTCTAGTAAAAATAGTTAATAGAATCAGGAAATCAATGTACAATAACTTGCTAGCAGCAACATAAAGGATTATCATGGGAATGACATGAAAATAACAAGCAAACCAGAAAGGAAAATTTCACTTTGTGGACTTTCTTTTTCACACAAAAAATTCCTTGTAGCAAGCATTTTTCCATAAATGGAGCATAAATTAATTTGTTTATATCTCCCAAACCGTGAACCCGTTGATTGTTAAATTTAGACTATAAATGTATCAAGGTATGATCAATACAGACAATAAATTTGAAACAAATCCAATTTATATTTTTTTAAGAAATTGACCACAATCATCTTCAACCATTTTTCCTTTTTCTCGAAATTTATGAATGTATTGGATATGATTTTTGGTGAGCATATGCATAGAGGTGATACCAACAACCTCACCAAATTTCATATATAATGAAATTGATATTTGAAAGATAATGGCTATACAAAACTGCTACAAGAAAATAAGTTACAGGAATTTGAGTGACCCTGGTGCAACAAGTTTTTACATATGGATAAGAATTAAGATTTATTTTTTGTTGCTCTGGTGTGTTAGAATATTTTATATTATTGCTAAATGTTGGAATAAATTTGAAGAAGTAGTAGCATGGACACAAATTGGTAATATGTTTTGGATATTACACATGAGTAGAATTTGGCCACCTCACATACAACTGGAGTAATGTGCATCTGGGTTTACAAGAAGAAATTTAACCAGTTGCACGAGGACATGTAACATCCTATGTCTGGGGGATATTTTGGGTGCTAGTTTTGACTCTTTTTCCAGCTCCATTATCCCCCATTTTGACCCCCAAAACGACTATTTTTACCCACTTTCACCTAATTGATGGTATAATGAGCATTTGATCAGATAATAAAATATTATTTTGATATTGAATTTTAGTTTTACTTGTAAATGGTATTAAGAACTATTTATGTAGAAAAATCACCTACATTTCAATAATTATAATAATTAACCCTATTTTACTAGTTATTGCAGGAATTTACTCTGTTTCATGAGATATTATAGGAATTACAGGAATTACAGGTTGGCATATCTCCACTCATTCTAAGGAAGAATTTTCACTTGGAGATACTTTACCAATATTGGGAGATGGTAATTTATCTATCCTTTCATCCTTAGGCCAGTCAACATTTGAAGGTCAACGATAGTCAAATCTGCAGACAATTATTACAAGAAATCTACAGTTCACTCATAAAATTGTGGATTCGATGCCAGAAGCGAGGAATGAGGATCAAATTATCATAAAATCAAGGAATCAGTCCAGAAGATTAAGGAAAATCTATGTCAAATGCTATAATGGAGATATGCGTTATTTTTCCCGTAATTCATTTTTTAAAACATAGTGTAATCTACATTTTTTGATAAGTGGTATTCAAAGCTGATTTGTGAGTATATAATGGTGAATGTCAAAAATCTAGAACATGGGTTTTGTCCAGGACATGCCCATTTTGGGTAATTGTGAACAAATTTCCCATAAAAGACATATTGAGAGAGATACAAACATGTTTTTAATATGGTTTCTCTCATATTTTCCTTTAGCGCCCGATTTTCAAAACCACATATTAAGGGTTGCACCCAACCAATGAATAAAATCAGTTTTTAAGATCCATAGATGAAGTCATAAATATAGGAAGTCCATGGGATGTAAGTACTGAGATATAAACAGGCTGAGAAGATGTATTGGAGCCCCATATATTTTTTGTTGTAAGGGCATGTGGCTGGAAACAAATTGTAATTGTTGAATCAAAACAAATTGACTTAATACCATGGAGTTGTGAACAATTTTATGAGATAAGATTTCTTCTACAGTTTGAGTTTTCCTTAAGAACACATTATAAGAGGGCCCCATGGTATGTGTTGTACTTTCATAGTTTTCCTTAACAACATTTTTTTTCTGTTTTGCGCATTTCTTTAATGCTTAGTTTATTTCCAATCAATATTTTAACTCACACTTTGAGATAACCCTTGTTGGTATTGAATCTTGGTTAATTAAACGAGTGTAATTTCAGGTAGGCACACTTTAAGAGTGAAATATTTACTTGTAATCCAAGTCCCTACCATTGAAAGTTAAGTCTGATTGATCATGGCCAAGAGAACCATTTATGTTTGTGAGTCTGACATTTTAGTACGTTGGGTTTAGTAGGAGTTCATAGGAAATTTCAAGACTAGTTCTTCACATATTGTGCTTGTGTCTCATAATTTACATGGATTTATAATTAAATGTTGAGGAATCTAGGCCACTAGATCAGCCCAACAGGAGTATCCAAAAAATTTCTATCTCATACAACCTAAATCTAATCCGGGTGGACACCCCTTAATTCTCGGAAGACCTTATATGGCCACAACTAATGCTTTAATTAGTTGTAGGTTTGAGAATATGAAAATTACACATGACACTAAGACCAAATAGATTAAAAGTTACCCCCCTGCTAGATCAACAACTAAACTTGAATGTACATGCTGGCTTGGTGAAGATAACGATGATGAAATTATTAAACCTATTTTTACTATTGCACAAGCCATGGGATTTAAATAAAATACTGATGAGATTTTTATTAATCATCACATTACTAATCCATATCTCTCACAGTATTTTGGGGGGAAATCATCATCCCACATCCAATCCTCATTGATTGTTTTTTTTAACAGATTTTTTAAGAAAATTGCACTGAAGAAGAACTATTCTTTGTCTTTTCATTAGTATTTATTTTGCATTCAATTTTTCAATCATGTTATAAGAGCGTTGAAATGTTTCCTAGAAAAACATTGAACATAAATGTTTCTTAAGACAGTGCATAGGAAGAGAAATTAATTCATTTTTTATTTTATTTTTATACCTTTGCATGGGAATATATCAATATGAAAGGAATTCATTTAGACACATTCATCCATCACATATATATTTAGAAATATGCTACCCCTATTAGAAAACCATGGAGAAGAATGAATCTAGCCTTGAGGGAAATAGTGAAGGACGAATTACAAAAACTATTGAATTTTGACTTCATTTATCCCATCTTGGATAGTTAGTGGGTATCACCCTTAGTAATCATTCCTAAAAATAATGGAAAATGGTGAGTATGTATAGACTATAGGGAGTTAAATAAGGCCACTCTAAAAGATTATTTATCCCTACCTTTTATTGACTAGGTTCTAGACAAATTAGCCAAAAATAAATACTTCACTTTTCTGGATGGATTTAGTGGATACAACTAGATTCAAATATCTCTAGAGGATGAGGATAAGAAATATTTCACATGTCCTTAGGGAGAAAATTCTTGCAAAGTATTTCCATTTAGTTTATGCAATGCACCAACCACATTTCAATGAGCGATACTTGGTATTTTTTATGAATTACTACATGATTGTATGGATATATACATGGATGAATTTACTGTGATAGGTGATTTTTTTATGAAGATTTGATTAATATTGATAAAGTTTTAAAATGATGTAGGGAGACAAATCTTGCATTAAGAAATGAGAAATGATTTATGATAATGACTGAAGGAAATGTGTTGGGTTATCATGCATATGTTACAGGAATAAAGGTAAATCCATCCAAGATAGAGGTAATTGTTGAAATGTCACCTCCAACCAATCATAAAGGAGTCTGGAGCTTCCTAGGCCATGCATGCTACTACCGATGATTTGTAGAAAATTTTATTAAGAAAAAGGGAAACATCAATATGCCTTTGATGTACTCAAGGAAAATCTCTCCTTGACCCCAGTAGTAAGAGGAACAAATTGGAATATCCATTTCCACATCTCGATCGATGCATTAGATTCAAACATAGGAGCGGTGTTGGGTCGAAAGGAAAGCCTCTTGAATTATGCTATTTATTTCATAAGAAAATGTTTATCTCCAGTTGAATCAAACTACATCGTAACTGAAAAAGAGTTCCATGCAATAGTTTATGCAATTAATAAATTTAGACATTAAATCATGGGATATAAAGTCTTTATTCATACTGACCATTATGCCATTAGGTACCTGATGAAAAAACCTGTTATGAATGGAAAGATCACCAGATGGTTTTTGTTGTTGTAGGAATTCGACATAACCATTATGGACAGAATGGAAAAGGAAGACCAGATAGAAGACTTCCTCTCTAGGATTGATAATGAAGGTAAGAATATCATGTTGATGACAATTTTCCTAATGAAAATCTATTTTCTATATCTACTAAATCACCATGGTTTGCATACATAGCTATTTGTATTAATAAAGGAAAGTTTCCACCTCACTTTTCACCCAAGCAAAAGAAAAGGGTTGTTAGAATGAGTTCTCGATACTCCTAGAATAAGGGAGATCCATTTTACACTAGTCCTGATATGATTATTCATAGGTGTGTGAGGGAGGATGAGATGTTCAACATCCTAAAGGAATGTCACATTGAACCTTGCAGGGGGCACTTTGCAGATAGAAAAACAACTTACAAAGTCCTTCATTCGATCTACTATTGGCCTACTCTCTTTTGACTAAGTTTTGAGATGTCAAGAAGTATGTCCGAGAATGTGATAGTTGCCAATGGATGGGTCATCTAGTTCAAGCAGATGAGATGTCACTTCAGTCACAAGTTCTTATAGGACCCTTTGAAAAATGGGCCTTGGACTTCATGGGACCAATCAATCCCCTATCAAAAAGTAAGAGGTACATTCTAGTTTGCACCGATTATGTTATGAAATGGGTGGAAGCAAGGGATTTATTCAGAGAAATAGAAAAAGAAATCGTATATTTCTTGTTTGAGGATATTATTACTCACTTTGGGGTACCTAGAGATATTGTTACATACCAAGGAACTCATTTTTCATCTAATTTGGTATAGGAAATTACTCAAAAGTATCACATTAAACACAAGAAATATTCCCCATATCACTCATAGACTAATGGGCAAGTGGAGTCGACAAATAAGGTTTTGGAAGGAATTTTGACAGAGACAATACATATACAAAAGAAGGATTGGTCAGAAAGAATTCAACAATCCTTATGGGATTATAAAACAACATAGAGTAGCACTACTTTTGTTTCTCCATATGAGATGGTGTATGGAAAATAGGTTGTTCTTCCCATAGAATTTTAGATAAAGACCTTCAAAATGGCAGCATAATTGGGGATGGATCTGAATGAGGCACAAAATAAAAGAGTTGTACAACTCAATGAATTGGATGAAATGCGTCAGGAAGTTTTCCAACATACTAATATCATCTAGTAGAAGAGGTAAAAGTGGCACGATAGGTTCATTAAAAATAAACAGTTCAAGGTAGGTAACTAGGTACTTCTTTTTTATTCTAGATTTAAAATTTTTAAGGGGAAGTTCAACACTCATGGGCTCGGTCCTTACGAAATTGAAGTTGTATTTGATAATGAATCTGTTAATATTAGAATGATTGATGATGAGAAATTTTCCTTCTTGGTTAATGGGCATAGACTTAAGTTGTATCAAAAGCCCAAATCTAAGGAGGAGTTTTTCAAGGAGATTGTGAATCAAGTTGGATTGAAGGTGAAAAGTAGGGAGGTTTCTCCTCATGCTTCCTCTTCCTAATATTGATTTTATTTTGTTTCTAATAATAATAATAATAAGTAGAAAAAAATTAAAGAGATAAATAATGCTCGGTTGTGAAAACCATAATTTCTGGCACGACTGAGCAAGAACCTTACTTGAAAACCTGATTTATGGCTGGTATGGTTCCCAAATAAAATTGTATCTTACAGTGGTTGATTTTTTTAATAAATTATTCAATCATTTTTAATGTTTCTCATGTTGTTCGATGGGGAATTCATTTAGGCCCCCCTTCCAACAATATTGGCCCATCGAATCCAACTCTTTATTTGGGTTCCAAGATCAAAGATTGTAATAATGCCTTGGAACTTGTATTCCTCAATGACAAGTTTCCTTGCTAACAACAGTGGGGATGCATCAATGCCTCCTAACTGTCATATCCTACAAGTTACTTGACTTCAACACATCCATTTGTTCTTGACAAGATGAATTAGAGTACCTTGATTCTCATTGACATTACTGGTGAGTAATCTCGCATTGGCTAATGAAATTCATTAATGGTCGATAATCCAATGATTCCTCTCCATGTTAGACTTCAAGAGAAATATACTCACATGGAAGAGAATGTATAAAAAGGGGGTAAGGATGAAGAATGTTTTTAGCAGTCAACCACAACAACTATACAAACATTCATTTTTTCAGTTCCTGTAGCATTTAGTTTCCTGTTTATGTTTCAACAGTATTTCATTTTCAAAATTTTTGCTTGCAATTATTCCAGTTCCAAAATTTGTTTTTGTACCATTTTTGGTTAACAAAGAGGTACAGGGATATCCATTTTCAGTTGGTATTCTATGTTCCTGGACAACATAGAAACCACATGAATTCAAAGGTACAAGTGGATTTCTACTAGAACTGTATGAAAACAATTTAATCCATATTTGCCTACAACAATTCACAGTACAAATTTTGCTCCAAGATTTCCAAGATTTCCAGTTCAAAAATCTTTCATTCTATAAGAAAAACAAAGTACCTGTCAACATCAATCATAATTCCCTATAAGAAGTACAATTATTGATCCTGCAAACATTTCAAGAAAAGAGACAAGGTTGTTGGAATACTCAACAATATTGAAAGGGGGGGTAAATCAATATTTGTCTTATTTTAACAATATTATCTCTTTTACTGCTTTAACTAATCATCACAGAGTTATGGGTAGGGACAGTGACACTGGAAAAATTAGTTAAAGAATCCATCCCTATCTATTGGATGTCTCTGGTATGGATCCATAAAGGAATTCTTGAAAATGCCTGACAAATTTGTTCCAGATTTATTTGGGTAGGAACAAAATACAATCATGTTGTCCCCTAGATCTCCTAGGATGTTCTCACAACCCCAAAGCAACTTGGTGGGTGGGGGATAAAAAACCCTTTTATTTTTGCAAAAGCGCTAGCAACAAAGTAAAGTTGGAGACTAATCACCCTTTGAAACCTCTGGACCACAATGATCTATGAGAAATACATTGCACCAGCCTCACTAGAAGAATGGGTGAGAAATACGATAAAGCATAGTCAATGTTGTTCAATCATCTAGAAAGAAATCCTTTCCTCCTTTCAGGTCATAGGGGATGGTTTAGCTTGGAAAGTGGGAAGAGGAAATAAAGTTAGGATTGGAGTAGATCCATGGCCTGGTAGCAGATTAAATCATAGACTTCTGGAAGAATGTATTCAGATTATGAATGAAAATGGATTCCACTATCTAAACCAAGTGTCATCTCAAGAAATAAAAAACATATGGGTTCAAGGTTGGAATAATGTGGCTTAGGTATAGTTAGATATTCTCTTCAATGAAGATTGGGACAATTACATTGAAGCCCTTCGAAGGGCACACATCGGACTCTCTAACATGGAGGATGAATTGGTGTGGCAGCTGGCACCGAGCGAGAATTATTCTCCTAAGCTGGGATACTCACATTTTATCATTGGGCTCCAACAAAAATAATCTCGTTGGTGGTGGAAAGGGATTTGGAAGGTCAAATTCCCCCTAAAGGAAAAAAAATTCATGTGGTATATGATCAAGAAAAGGGTTCCCACATGGGATAGAATGAAAATTCGTAAGGTGGAAGGGCCCGGATGGTGTGCTCTCTATAAAAATGAGGAATATTCCATCAACCTTTTATTCATAAATTTGTTTTTTTTCTCAAAAATGTTGGAAAGAATTCTCCAAAATCTTTTAGATAGAATGTTGATGGGAAGGAGACTCAGTCAAGAAAGCCTGGAAATCCTGGCTATCGACCACCACTCATAAAAGTATAAAAGTGATGTCCTTGGTTCTATTATGGGAAATTTAGCTCACAAGAAATGATGCAATTTTCAAAGAGAATTTGTACCTCCATGATATTTTTGTAGCCCATGGGATCAACATCCTGACACTTTTCCCCCAAGAGAAAGAGCCGAGAAGGCCTAGACAAATTTCTGAAGAAGTTATTGACCAGACTCAACCTTGGGATTTTTTTGACGGGGCCTCTCAAAAAAACGGAGAATTTTGTGGAGGAGGAGGCGTTCTCTTCCTTGCACAAAACCACTCTTTTAAAATCCCCATGGGTCTTGGGCTAAGTACAAATAACTATGAAAAATTAATATCTCTAAAGCTCCCCCTTCTCTTTGAGGTGGAAAATGTTTTTTCCTCCCTACAAATTTTTTGAAACTCTTTGTTAGTTATCAATTGGATCCAGAAAACCCAACGATGCCAAAATATTCTTCTTGCTCCTTTGATTGAAGAAATATTTAGAATTCTTAATGATTTTAACAACATCCATTTAGAATGTCTATAGGGAAAGAACAAAGGAGGTGAATTCCCTCTCTAAGCAAGGCCTGCAGATTTCTATGGGGCACTGGAAATATGTAGAGTATCAGAATGACTAGATAACTTCAATTGGCCCATCTCTGTTTGAAGCAGTTAGGGGGCTTTCCCCCCTGATTAAACAGTTTTCTTTTAGATGTTCTCTCAGTCCTCTCTTTCTTTGTTTCATCTTATTCATGATTTTCTCCTTCAACGCAGGAATTATGGATCCTCTTGTGATCGACTCTCCCTTTTTGGATAATTTTTTTTTGAAAATTTACCGATGTTATGTATACCCCTCGAGAAGAGGGAAGACTATTATTTTCTTGGGTTATTATGCTATGTAAGTTGGTTCCACCTAGCAGTCCTACCGGCCCCTCATTATAGAGAGGGTTCTATATTTCTTGATAGGATTTTGTGCCCTTTTTTGAAAAGGTAAATGGTCCTAACGCTTAAATACATGGTGACATGTATATGTAGAATGTAAATTTATTTTCTTCAGTAGATGAAATAAAATTTATGTTTTTTTCTTCAAAAAACAAAATAATCATCACAGAGTTAATCATAAGTAATGTAGATAATTATAAATCAACAAAGATCAACATAATGGAACAATGCATATATATTTTACGTGGAAACCCAATAAGGGAGAAAACCACAGAAAGTTTTTCTTATAATAATCAAAAGTTACATTCTTTACATGCTTCAACCTACGAGGGACACCAATCCATATAGTAAGAACCCACTTAAAATTTTTCAAGAACCAACTTGATAAGAACTAACCAGTTGATCTGTTAAGGACAACACTCCTCATTGTAAGCACCAAATTAAAATCTAGAAACACCAATCCATCAGGTACCAACCTGTTTATTTATTGAAGACACCAATATTAATTGTAAGAACATACTTGTAGTCTATAGACACCAATATTCTAGGCACTAACCCATAAATATAGATGAGGACACTAATCCTCTGCCTTGCACCACCCTTCCACCCTGAAATAAATCTTCTTCCAAAATAAACTGCCTTTCACCACCCAACCACCCTGACATGTTCCTCTTTCATTATTTCTTGTATTCTTCTAACCTTCATTTCCACAAACTCAAATTATTCGTTACATCTCTCCACGAATCACACATGAAACTACACAAGATCATGGATATTTATATAAAATATACACCCAAATATTTTTCCACATATCTAAAGAATACACGATCAACTCTAGATCTCCACAAAACTAGGCTACACTAGCCTAACCAAAACCCCATATTTTCCATGCTTGATTTGTTAAAAAAAATAAGCTCGACCTACAGTTACCATCGAAACTATTCCTGGATTCAATATTGTCCATCGATTTTCTTCATGGTCCATCAAAAAGCACCATGAAAACATGGTGTACAATTTTTATCTGATATTCTCTTGATTAAATCCCAACCATCGATCTATTCCTTCGGGACCATGGGTCTTCGATTCACAGTCACCATCTGATTATATCTTAGATTGATCTAGACCATAGATCTGCCCTTTACCAATACTTGTACAATTTTCTTGAAGACTTACCGCGGGTTCACGGGTCTAGGCCACATCTCTTCACACCTCCAAAACCTACAAATTTCATCCCCAAGTTCCACGACACTCATTTTCCACCCACACTTAGACATATTTCAAAACATTTAATTGTGGGTCATCTAGACCGTTCGATCTGTGATACATGGAAATTTATTTGGTCGACGAATCTTTGAGATGTGTTTATCTTCTAGGTCATCTGATCTGTGACATGTGGAAATTTTATGGGTCATCATATCTCTAAGACATGTCTACCTCTTTGGCTGTCCAATCTCTCATCCTTGGTACTTAGTTATTTCTTCATACTCAGCCAATTCTTCAAGATCTTACAGTGGACCCGTGGGTTTTCTCTTATTCTTCTCATATTCCCAATATTCGACCATGATCACTATCTCCACAAAGTCTCAATACTTAGTCATTTTTTGAGACTTCTCTATCCATCCTATTCTTAGTACTTAGTTGTTTTTCCAAATTGTCATCATGGGTTCATGGGGTCGCAGGTTCACACTAATTTCTTTACACACCTTTGCTACTCCGCTACTCTGTGATATTTCAACACTTAGTCATTTTTTGAGCTTTTCACCATGGGTTCATGGGTCTGGGGGTTCACGCTCACTTCTTTACATACCTGCGATTCTTCGATGCTCTGCAACATCACAACACTTAGTCATTTTTCAAGATTTCACAATGGGTCATGGGACTATAAAATTTTCTTGATTATTGTATATTTTTCCATCCAACTAATTCAATATTCATACTTATCCATTTCTTGAGACATTGAACATTCAATATATTATTAATACTTAATCATTCTTCCAATATTTCACCATGGGTCCACAAGACTATTACATTTCTTCGCATATACTTATGATTCTCCACCACTCTGTGATGTCTCAACACTTAGTAATTGTTGGCCCTTGACCAAGTTTTGTGGATTCTTGGTCATGTTTGACCTATTTTTGGAACTTCGACATGTTGTTGAAGGCAGAGCACAAGACGAAGCAAACATCGTGAGATCTCAGCCCCTTTTTAGGGATTTTTGGGTTTTGGGATTATGTAATGGGTATGGGAATGTCGGCCCATGGGTTTACCCATGTATAGGCCTGATTTTTTAATATATATAGGAAGCTAGGTGATGTGAGTAAGGGGGTGCTAAGTGCTAGAGTTAGATCTATGTGATCAAGAGTTGTAAGTGCTTTGTGCATAGTGTGTGAGGCTTGCAAGGCTAGTGCAAGTAACTGTAAGAGAATGTGTAAGGTTTGGTGCTATACCCTAGCTCAAAGAAGGAGGATCTAGCAGAGTGCGCATAGATCTCTTGTCTTCTATGGAATAGGATTTTGATGCTATGTGCCTGTAAGAATCTTGACCAAAGATAATAAAGAAGAGAAGAGTTGGTGGATGTAGCCCGAGGGTGGGGGTGAATCACGTACATGATATGTTGCTATGCTTTTTGTGATATATTGATGTGGTTATGTGTTTACTTGCTTAGTGCTTTAATATAGATGATTGATAGATAGGTCTGTTGATGCTTAGTGCTTAATGATATGGATGGATGTTAGATATGACCTATATAAGTATGCTTAGTTCTTAAATATCTTAGATCTAGATGAATACTGTGAAGCTCTGTAGTTTAGGGTTTATCTACGCTGAGAGTAGGATTTAACTGTGTTGTAACTAAGAACTGGATATTGATGAATGATAACTACTAAGTGCTCTGTTAAGTGTTAGAATCACAGATCTGTGTCCCAACTAAGGTTGCATACATCTAAGTCCTTCAACCACCCTTGCCTCTACCTTGGGTGAGACTGCATCTTCTTCACAGGTGTTGTCGAAAGGGCCGGTAGTTAGGGTTTTTTTGGTACGTTGTTGTAGCGTTGAACCTTGGGTCTACCACTTGTGCCAACAAATGGCTCCGTTGTTGGGACCTGAAACTGTGATTGCTGGGAACTGAGGAAAAAGGAGCTTTGTGTGAAGATATGAACTAAAAAAGAGAAACGCTCCGTGCATAGAACTGTTTCCCTAGTACACAGTACTACTTGATCTGTGTAGCTCTGTGCCAAGAGGAAGGTTCAGATCTGAAGAAAAGAGGTAAGATATGGGAGCTTTGTGCCCTGATAAAGGTGAAAGTGAGACTAAAGAGGTAATATCTGTAAGATTTGTGCTCTATAAAAGTAAGTGTTAGCATCGGAAGTCACTCCTGGATTGCTTGCAGGAGCAGAGCCTGACACCCATCAGTTTAATGTCATGATAGTTTTTTATAGATGATCAGATGGGTAGAGACTCGAGGAAATATCACTCTAACTCAAGGACTGGGTCTGGTGTGTAAGGAACAAAGGAGGTCTTGATCTAACTTCAACCAGTGGGTTGATTAAAAGATGAGCAGGTGGAAGACTTGGTAAGGGAGGTGAACAAACAACTTTAGGTGAAAGGATTCCAGCGGTTTGTAGAGGAAAGACTCTGAATGCAAGATCCTCTTGGTTCAGGGTCTCAAGAAACTGAAAGGGGACTTGACTGGATCTTCCAATTCCAAGTCACTCAGCGCTGGGAAAATCACAAGAACTGATTAGAAACAACGTAACTGCTACAGTGATCCAATCCAACATCATCCTATAACAACTACAACTCGACTGGATCCTCCAATTCCAAGTTGTTCTAACACAGTGTAAACAGAGATGTGAAAGAAACTGGCATTCATAAGGCAAGAAGTCTCAAAAGTCCATGCATAACCAGAATAATAGTGCTTCATTAAAAATTTACAACTGGGAGCTCTGCTCAACCATCGATACTTACAAAATACAAAGACTTAGTTTATATACTCAGGAAAATTCACCTCACAGAGTCGTGCCCAGTCACCCAAGGCTTGATGTCTCTTTAGTCAAACTCGTACTGATATCTTTCTTTAAGTTCCATCTTAACTACGCATGGCTCTTGTAAGGAGGGTAGCTGAGCCATTAAGTGTTGGGCTAGCATGCGCAGACTTCTCTATCGAGTTGAGGAATTTGGCATGGCGTCTTTGAGAAAATCGATACACAGGACTTCTTCGGGCAAACGGCTTGCCAGACCCTCCATCCCCTCACTTAATGAATGAAAGGAGGTTTCAACAACCTGCTCTTGTCGTCATTTATTCCAGGCGAAAAACAGCATGGAGATCGGATCCGATGGTGCTTGGGGACCGCGATGATCCTCTTTGTAACCGAACTCGACACTTCGGCCTTCTTTATCCAGCTCCTCTCTTTTTCCAAGTGGCCACAGACTGTGACCACGTGCCTACTCCCATGTCGCTTTTCGGTGTTCGCGAATATGAAGGGGTTGATCCTTGCTGATAGAAATCGCGATGAGCGATATGCTGAGACGACTCAATCTGGTGCCACACGTCCCTTTGAGATTTGACGGTCTTGAACTCACCTGACGTTGTTGTGGGCCCGGGTCCGGGACTTTCCCATCATCTCATGCATCGGAACATAACGAAGATACCTTTTTCACCTTAGAGTCGTGATGGGCAAAACGTCGAGATGGCTTAGTTTGCCTCCAGGTGTCACCTTTGAATGGACGACTGAAAATGATTTGTGATGTCACGAGCCCCAGCTTCGACGCTGTCGGGGTTCGGGGTTTCGCGATTTTCAAAGATGTAAAACCTTCACCTCACGAACTCCCGAATGTCGAAACGCCGACGTGGCCAGACCTTGCACCACGCGTCCTTCGGGATGAGTGACTGTCATCCATTCCTGAACATGCTATGGGTGTTATTTAATGTGTTAACCTTGGCGCAACTTTGTCAATCACGATTTCCCGCACACCGCTGATCTGATTCCCTAGATGCATCCTGAACGTTGAAATCAAAGTGCTCGCTCGCTTGACTTGGGCCCGAAACAGATTTCTTCTGTGCACTGCGCTTGGGCACTTATCGTGCAATCCTGCAGACATGTGTACCTTTGTGCCCCGATACATTGTTGCTAACATTAGGCTCCATGGGGGATAAATTCGTCCCCGCGATGCTCTAAGAACTTATTTGCAGTTCCAGTGCCTTACTGTTGGGCTATGGAGTCACTTACTAATCCAAAACAACAAAGGGAAAAACAAAGAACAAAAAGGCAATATTTACAAAACATAGGAGCCACTGAAGGCTCAGACAAAATATCTTTTAAGAAAATGCCCATTTACTGGGCTGCTGAAAACTCCTCCACCCTCCAAATCCTGCAACATGTACATGTTATTTGAGAAAGTCTCAGAGATCCTGAAAGGCCCAACCCACAGGGCTTCAAATTTACCATGTTTTCCCTTGTCTTGTTTAGGAGCATCCCATTTCAGCACCAGGTCTCCTGTCTGGAACCGTTCCTTCTTGGCCTTCTTATCGAAAACCTACTTGATCCTCTGCTGATGGTCCTGAATTCTATCCACTGTCTGCTCCCTAGCTTGCTGGACTTCCACTAGCTGATGAATCCTTCTGATCATGTCATTAGGTTCCTCCTGATGGTCCTGGAGGAATTTCGCTACAGGGATGGCTAACTGAGAGGGGAAAATAGCCTCCGCTCCATAGACTAATTGGAAAGGAGAGACGTCGATAGATCTCTTCGTGGTCACTCAGTCGGCCCATAGAGAAAATTTTGATTTGGAATGCCAAGCCTTCTTGTTGTCTTCCAACAACCTTTCGATGATCCTTATCAGGCTTTTGTTGGAGGATTCTGCTAAATCGTTGCCCTGTGGATAATATGGGGTGGAGTGAATCTGTTTGATCCTGAACTGTTCACAGAACTTGGCTAATGGCTCAGACCCGAAAGCAGCTGCATTATCAGTGACAATCTTATTTGGGCAGCCGAACCTCATGATGAGGTCCTCCAGGAATCCGATGATTACCTTGTGGGAAGCACTCCTGGTAGGGATAGCTTCAATCCACTTGGTAAAGAAATCTGTAGCAGTTAGGATCCACTTGTGTTGCCCACCGGAAGCAGGGTGAATTTCTCCAATGAAATCTAGGCCCCACTACTGGAAAGGTCCTGAAACCACCACCGGATTTAATGGCAGAGACTTGAGTTGTTGTTTTCCTACAAATTTTTGACATTTGATGCAGGCTCTGACCCTTTTGCAAACGTCAGTGAACACGGTAGGCCAGTAGTATCCAGCTCTAAGGATTTTGTGGGTTGTGGCTTTCCAGAAATGGTGCCCTCCACACAGGCCTCTATGAAATTCAGCCACGATCATTTCGGCCTCTTGTGGACTCATGCATTTTAAAAGCACCCCCAGGGGGTCTTTCAAATATAACATTTGATCGATCAGGCAGTATCTGATTGCCTTGAGCTTCAGAGCTCTTGCTTTGCTTCTTTGCAGGCCGTCTGGAGGCCACAACTCCTGCAGAAAGTATATGACATCTTTATACCAAGGACATCGAGCCAATGGGGGCTCCCTTTGATGGTCTATGTCAGACAGTTGATTCTGCTGAATACCTGAGCATTCGTTGATGAAACTTATCCCCAAAGCTTGGCAGTTTTCTTCAGCCAACAACTTAGGTCGAATTCCAGAATTTTGGCTATCCATTTACTCCTTCTCCCGTCTATATCAGGCTGAATAAGAATGTCTTTAACAACAACTGAGGGGACATAGGCGATGATTTTTTACTGTAGGACATAGGTTATAAAAGTTTTGAGAGATTTTACCAGAGCATAGGCCTGCTTCTCCATAGTGTCATACCTGACTTCGGCATCCCTCAATGCTCGGCTGAAAAAAGCAATAGGCTGCTCCAGCCCAATGTCGTTTGTCTGTAATAGAACAACAACCACTATATCAGGTGAGGTGAAGGAGAAAATAAGGAAATCCTTTGAGTAGTCGGGATTGATAAGCACAGGAGCTTCAGTCAAGGCCTTCTTGATTTTCTCAAATGAATGTCGCGATTGAGGGGTCCACCTTACTTCATTTCCTTTCTTCAACATGGTTGTTATAAGCTTTACTTCCTCAGCAAAGTTAGGCACAAACCTCCTCAGAAAATTAATTTTACCAAGGAAAGATTGGACCTCCTTCTTGGACCTCGGGATCGATAAGGCTTGTATCGCCTCAAATCTGTTGGGATCAATTCTGACTCCTTCCGCCGATACTATGTGGCCTAGTAACTTTCCCTCCTGCATGGCGAATAGAGATTTCTTGGGGTTTAATGAAATGCCAAACTTTTTGCATTTCAAGAAAAATTTCCTGAGATGACGACGGTGTTATTTATCATATTTTGAAAACACTGTGATGTCATCCAGATAAATGACCACAAATTTATCCTTTTCCCCAACGAAAGATATGTCCATGGCATGCTAGAACGTCGCCCCTGTATTCATTAGTCCAAATGGCATCTTGGCATACATGAATGTGCCCCATGGAGTGGTAAATGTTGTATTTTCCCTATCCTCAGGCAGAACTGAGACCTGATTGTAACCAGAGAAACCATCAATCATGGATATCTTGGAAGCTCCTGTTACCCTCTGCAGTATATGTTCCATCTTTGGCAAGGGGTAGTTATCCTTTCATGAGCTCCTGTTTGGGTTTCTGAAGTCTACACATAGTAGGATCTCTCCATTCTTTTTCCTTACTGGCACCAAGTTGGCCACCCACTCTGAATATCTTAGTGGTACAATGATCTAAGCTTGAAGCAGCTTCTTCACTTCCCTCTCCATGATAGGCAACAACATGGGATTAATCTGTCTCAGCTTCTGCCTGAATGGATTTTCCTCCTCCTTTAATGGGATTTTATGCTCGATGACAGAGGTGTCATAGGTTTTGAGGTCTTCGTAGGTCCAGGCAAACACATCAGCAAATTCCCCCAAAAGTCCAATGTATTCGGACCTCTGCTCCTTTGTCAGACTCCTTGACAATTTGACAAACTTGGGCTCACTCTCACTCCCAATGTTGCATTGAATAGTACCAGTGTCATCCTCTGAGGTCCCTCCCTTTAATGACACATCATTTCTATCAAAAAACCTTTCCAAAGGAACCAATCCCCTTGGAATATGATTGTTGGGCAGCTGCACAATGTTATGCTCTGCAATCCTATTCAAAAAATCACCCCCACCAAGCTTTTCTTCAGATATAGAGTCTTGGTCGATATGCATCTCTGAAAATTCTTCGACAGTTTCCAATAACTTTTTTATCTCGAGATCATCCTCGAATACCTTCCAATTTTTGAAGTTGTCAGGTATGGAGGGTCTGTATTTTACTTCCACGTCATATCTAAATTTAGGCGGGAATGGTACTTTGAAATTACTTGCTGATGTAGCCAAAGAATCTGCCATTGTGTTTTCCTCCCTTGGGATGAAATAAATGTTAAATACTGAGAAGAAACTGTCAACTAGGTCCCACACCTCATTTCTGTAGCTTCTGAGTCGAGGGTGCTTAGCCTGATAAGCGTTTCTGATCTGTTGGACCACCAACTCTGCATCACCGAACACTGCTACTTCCCGAATTTCCATTTCCCTCGCAGCTCTTAATCCTAGAACAAGCGCCTCATACTCTGCCACATTTTTGGTAGCTTCAAATTATAATTTGTAAGACAGAGATATGGTTTCCTAAGCAGGTGACACAAAAACCACCCCAGCTCTAGCGCCTTCCCTGGAAGAGGCTCCATCAAAGAACAGTTTCCAGACGGGGGTGATGGAGGGAGGAAGTTTAGGGGGAATGGTGGGCTTCTTTCTAAGTTTGAGAGGAGGCTCGGGGGAATGGGTGAGTTGTAGTAAACTGGAGCCTAAATCAGTGTCCACGAAAAAGATGGGATGATTGGTAGGGTTGGCTTCATCACTGATTATATAGGCCAATTGGGCTTCTCTGTATATCTTTCTATGCTCTCCTCCAAACATTGGGATAGTAGCGTATGTGAGGTCCATTTGTAAGGTTCCCCCCAGTATTTTTATCCAAGATCTTAATAACAACATACCAAACTTGGGGGGGACATCGGCCACTACAATATCCATGACCACACTTTTCATGGGCAGCTAAAACAAGGTCACGACCAGGTCTTTGATGACTCCTAGACACTGAACCTTTCGGGAGTCAAAGGAATAGAGGTCATGATAAGCTTGGGTGACTTCTAGTCCTAACTCTTCCATGACAGTTTTGGGCATGAGGTTGTGAGAAGCCCCCAAATCCATCAAGCAATTGTGCAATACCTTGTCATGTATGTTCAAGGAAGTGTAGAAGGGAGGGGATGAGTCATTCCTGTCTTCTACCATAGGACCTAGGATAACTGTCGGCTTTTCGTCTTGTAAATTGATGGAGTCTGTGGGAAGGAATGAGACCTCAGACTGTAAAAGATCAGAGAAGTGTTTCTTGAACCCTTCATTTTTAATCAATTCTGTCAGGGGCACAGGGATTCTGATTTTTTGAATTTCATGCTCGAGATTAAAAGAAGATGCGAGCTTTGGGATTTCTCTTATTTCGGGAGCATGACTCTAGATAATAGGAGAGATGTGTTGGGTCTTATTACCTCTGTGGTTGTATGCTGCTTCATTAGCAGGCTTCTTTGTTCTAGTGAGCTGCTTAGGGACATCAGGTGTTACTGCTTTCTTATGGGACCTCGGGTCATACCTGCCTTGGCGGCCACTAGTCATGCCTCCTTTGCTCAGCTCATTTAGCTGACTGTCCATGAGAGACTCCTCATATGTTGATTGAGTGAGATGAGGAAAAGGAGGAGTTTCCCTGAAGCAATGGATTTCAGGATCCAATTCATCTGCTTCCCCTTCTTCCCCCTCGGCCACAAAATTGTTTTGGAAAGGGGCCTGAACCTTCTGGTCTTCTCTGTCTCTTCCCTTCTCCCTTTGCATAGTCAGGGAGTTAATATAGTTTGGCCTCCTGAAACCTCCCCCCTTTTCAGTGTTTTGCGTGCCCTTGTATGCTTGCCTCCCTTCCACTTTCATTCTCTCCATCTCTGTAGATAGAGATTTCACCATCCTGGTCAGTTCATCCACTTGAGGGTGGGGCACCGATGGGTCAGAAGTCGAGGCTTCCGACCTTCCCTTTCTCCTATCTACATCAGCCTTGCTCCTCAGTCTGTCAGCTGCTAACACATTAGATTACACTTATATGGCCACATCTTTCATTTGAGCCAAGGAGGTGGCTCTTCTTTCTCTCAACAATAGGCAGAAATCGGGGCCAAACGCACTAGCATAAGAAATTTTGGCCGAGGTTTCTGAAGGATTTAGTTCAGCAGGGATTTTATTATACATCTTATTGAATCTTTTGGAGAAGTCAGAAACAGACTCTCCATCCATCTTCTTCAGAGACCCGAACTCTGTCATGTAATACATGAAATCCTTCCTATCTCCCCACTGCCTCAGGAAAGCACTATCTAGAACTTCAATCCCAACAATAGATCCTGGAGCCAATCCTCTAAACCACCTCCTCACCTCACCATCCAGGCTCTAGACAAAGACTCTCATCCAGACATCTTCGTTTTCAATGTTGAGGTTGTCTGCATAACTGTAGAAAGCAGCCAGGTGCTCTTCGACAGTTATATCTCCTTCCCTAGTGAACTTGGGCATGTATTTCAAGTAATCCCCAGTGGGGAGAGGATTCATAAGATGGGGTAGAACCAAGGGAGAATATCTGGCAGCAACTATGGTGTCCATTCTATTCAGAGGGGGATTAGCACCAGCCATAGGAATATTAGGTGAAGGAGAGCTTGGAGGAGAAGGAGTTCGTGAAGGGGCTACTGGGAATGAGTCCCAAAGTGGAGTGGGAAACAAGAGAGGATTTAAGGAGAAGGCTAATGAGCTCAAGTCAGCAGGTGCTCCTCTTTGTACGGGAGTGGGGAAATCCTCTGTAGTCTTAACTCTATGCCAAGGTACAACTTCAGAGGAGAGGGGAGTGACAAGGATTTCTCCCTCCAATCCTAGACCAGGAGGGGAAAACTTAGCAGGAACACTCCCAAAATTCAGGAAACAGGAAACCTCTGAAGGAGGTCTATTAAGAAACTGAGGAGGAGAAAATGGAGTTCTTACAAAAGGAGACGACGGATTACCTGTTTCGGCGGTGGAATCTTTTTCTTCAGGGGCCTTTCCTTTTCTGAGAACCACCTCTAGATCAGTTTCGGTTATAGCTAGGGGCAACTGTGGATGAGACCGTGTGTGTCTGCCTCTGAAAGCCACAATTAATAGAGCAGGTTCTCCCCAGCGGAGTCGTCACAATGGAGTCGCCAGGTGCACAGTAGCAATCTTTAAGGGCTCTGATGTCTGATGCACCTTGAGAATTAGAGGCTCAATGTCGTTCTGCCCAGGGAAAATCTTCAACTTTGTCCCCGGTAACGGCGCCAGAAATGTTAGCATCGGAATTCACTCCTGGATTGCTTGCAGAAGCAGATCCCGACACCCATCAGTTTAATGTCACGATAGTTTTTTATAGATGATCAGATGGGTAGAGACTCGAGGAAATATCACTCTAACTCAGGGACTGGGTCTGGTGTGTAAGGAACAAAGAAGGTCTTGATCTAACTTCAGCCAGTGGGTTGATTAAAAGATGAGCAGGTGGAAGACTTGGTAAGGGAGGTGAACAAACAACTTTATGCGAAAGGCTTCCAGTGGTTTGTAGAGGAAAGACTCTGAATGCAAGATCCTCTTGGTTTAGGGTCTCAAGAAACTGAAAGGGGTCTTGACTGGATCTTCCAATTCCAAGTCACTCAGCGCTGGGAAAATCACAAGAACTGATTAGAAACAACGTAACTGCTACAGTGATCCAATCCAACATCATCCTATAACAGCTACAACTTGACTAGATCCTCCAATTCTGAGCTGTTCTAACACAGTGTAAATAGAGATGTGAAAGAAATTGGCATTCATAAGGCAAGAAGTCTCAAAAGTACATGCATAACCAGAATAATAGTGCTGCATTAAAACTTTACAACCGGGAGCTCTGCTCAACCATCGATACTTACAAAATACAAAGACTGAGTTTATATACTCAGGAAAATTCACCTCACAGAGGCATTCCCAGTCACCCAAGGCTTGATGTCTCTTCAATCAAACTCGTACTGATATCTTTCTTTAAGTTCCATCTTAACTACGCATGGCTCCTGTAAGGAGGGTAGCCGATCCATTAAGTGTTGGGCTAGCATGCGCAGACTTCTCTGTCGAGTTGAGGACTTCGCCATGGAATCTTTGAGAAAATCGATACACAGGACTTCTTCGGGCAGACGGCTTGCCAGACCCTCCATCCCCTCACTTAATGAATGAAAGGAGGTTTCAACAACCCACTCTTGTCGTCATTTATTCCAGGCGAAAAACAACATGGAGATCGGATCTGATGGCTCTTAGAGACCGCGACGATCCTCTCTGTAAATTAACTCGGTGCTTCGGCCTTCTTTACACAGCTCCTCTCTTTTTCCAAGTGACCACGGACTGTGACCACGTGTGTACTCCCATGTTGCTTTTCGGCATTCGCGAATATGAAGGGGCTAATCCTTGTTGATCGAAATCGCGACGAGCGATATGCCGAGACGGCTCAATCTGGTGCCACGTGTCCCTTTGAGATCTGACGGTCTTGAACTCACTCGACGTTGTTGTGGGACTGGGTCTGGGACTTTCTCAGCATCTCGTGCATTGGAACATAATGAAGCTTCCTTTTGCGCCTTAGAGTCGCGATGGGAGAAACATCGAGATGGATCAGTTTTTCTCCAGGTGTCCCCTTTGAATGGATGACTGAAAATGCTTCGTGACGTCGCGGGCCCCAGCTTCAGCGCTTTCGGCGCTGTCAGGGTTCGGGGTTTCACGATTTTCAAAGATGTAAAACCTTCACCTCACGAACTCCTGAATGTTGAAATGCCGACGCGGCTAGACCTCGCACCACGTATCCTTTGGGATGAGCGGCTGTCATCCATTCCTGAACATGCTATGGGTGCTATCTAATGCGTTAACCTTGGCGCAGCTTTGCAAATCGCGATTTCCCACCCACCGCTGATCTGATTCCCTGGATGCATCCTGAACATTGAAATCGGAGCGCTCGCTCGCTTGACTTGGGCCCGAAACGGATTTCTTCTGTGTACTGCGCTTGGGCACTTGTCGCGCAATCCTACAGACCTATGTACCTTTGTGCCTCGATACCACAATTGTTGCTAACAGTAAGATAAGTGGAAATTTTTGTTTCTAGAGTATGGCTCTAGGTATGGTTGATAGATTCTATTCTAGCTTGAAAACTAGGGCACTGATAGATGAACGAATATTTGATATAAGTAGATATGATAAGAATAGTGAAAGATATGTTATACCTATTCATAAAGAGAATGTTTGGAGTAACAAATGGATGCGAGACCCTAGAAAGAATTTGTTGCAGGTTAGCTACTATGATCCTAGAACATAGTACAGGAGATTTTGGGGATCATTTAAAAGAAAAAAAGGATTAAACCTTTGTTACAGTTGCAGAAAACTGGGACATCTTTCTAAGGAATGCCCTAGAAGAAAACCTAGTTGCTTATGTTGCAACGCTATGGACCATGAAGTATTGGATTTCCCTAGAATGATTGTTAAGGTTGAAAGGATGAATATGAGACAAGAAGACCATGAGAAAGGTCAAGAAACTGAAACCATGGCAGAACCCCAAAAAGAATCAGAGAAAGTATTGCTATAGATGAAAGAAACCCTGAATGACCACCGACATGTCAACTTATCAGAGATTGTTAGTGATATTTCTTGCAAGGGGGGATAGAACGCAAAAGAATGGGTTAAAAACCCACTAGTCCAAAGTTTCAGATGATCATGCGCCCAAGATAAGTCACAAGAAAGTCCGGACGGAAAGGATCGCAGCGTCTGGATCAACGGCGCATATCGGATTCCGGACCCCCCTTACCTTTCTACCTTTAAGCGGGGGGGGGGTCTGGAATCGGGGGCGCACCTTTCCAACGGCCTAGATCGATGCGCCCGGATCAATGGCGCTTGGACAGTCTCACCCTTCTCAGCTGTGCTATACTTAGCCTAATGTGGGCCCTCCTCTCGTCATATCATCTTCCTTCCCACCTTTCTCCTGCTGCCGTTGTCATCCGTCCACCTCCCCACTTTCGTCCAGGTGGTCCATCCTCCGTCTCATCATCCACTCACCACCTGCCACATGTCCCGCTCCTTTCCCACATCAGCCTCTCGCCAAAGAGCAAGTCCACTATCCCTCGTCTTCCTCCTCTTCCACCTGTTTTCTTTCACCATGTGCCCTCCTCAGTCACTCTTCCCATGCCACTCCATTTCCGTCACGCCCTCATAATCCGACGCAATCACTCCTATCATGCACCCCATTCTCCGCGCTGGTCTACACGCCTATCCATCAAGCCGTTCAGTTATTCCAAGTGGCAACGTGAGAAGTCTCCCACATCCCAAAGTGTTGAGTTGGCCAGATCGTCCTCGATCCCAAAAAGTAGTTATTGAAGTGGTTGGTGGTGGTTAGACATTGTCTCCGCCATAATGGGGATGTCCTGCAATGGATTAAAGGCACGTCGATTCACCGATGAAACTGTCAGAAGATCAATCGCGTCTACCATAAGTTGCACGACCATTCAAAGATTGCGGCTGCAGATTGTCAGAAGCCATGCAGATGCAAAGCTTTCAATGCAGTTTCTTGGTTCCGTTGTTGTTGTTGTTGTTTTGAGTATATGTAGGCATTTTTACCATTTTTGTATCTATCGATGGTAGAGCTAAGCTCCCGACTGTAAATTTTCAGCAAATATTCTAGTTTCCTGGTTATGCCTCTGTGTTTGAGATTTCTTGGTTTATGAAAAACAGTTCTCCCCTTTTTCCATATACCTTTCATCTCATGCCGGAGAGTTCACAGTTGAATGATTCACATGGATTGTTACAGTTATGTTATGATAAAGGATTTGTCGTGACATTTTTGTATTCTCTGGTTTTCTGTGTTTGAATATAAAGTGACTTTGTGTTCGAATGCTTTCTCCTCTAGTCTGTTACGAGCTTGATGTATGTGATAGACCTATGCACTCTTCTTACATAAGTCTTCCACCTACTCACCCTTTTACTGCAACTCACTGTTTGGAGTTTATCAAGACCTCACTCGTTCACGCATGCCTGGTCTAGCTTCTGAGTTGATACGATGTTGTTCTGAGTTTTCTTCCATTTGATCACCCTTTAAACAAATCGTGACATTAAATTGATGGGCGTCGGGCTCTGCTCTTGCTAGAAATCCAAGAGTGACCTCCGATAGTCAACATTTCTGGCACCGTTGCCGGGGACGAAGTTGAATATTTTCCCCGGGATTGAACGACAAAGATTAAGTTGATTCTGAAGGTGCATCAGATATCAGAACTTGAATATTACTACTGTGCACCTGTCGACTCCATTGTGATGACTCCACTGCGTCGAACCCGTTGAATTAGTTGTGGCTTCTGGCGGCAGACACATGCGGTCCAATCCACAACTGCCTCTAGCTGCTACTGAAGAAAATCTGAAGGCGATTCTCAGAAAAGGAAAGGCTCCTCAAGAAGAAAGCTTCGCCTCTGAATCAGGTATTTCCCCACCTCTTTCTGTAAGAACTCCATTTTCTTATTCTCAGCTTCCTAGTCATCCTTCCTCTGAGGTTTCCCGTTTTCTGAACTTCGGGAGTGTTCCTGCTGAGTTTTCTCCTCCTAGTCCAGTATCAGAGGGAGAAATCCTTGTCACTCCCCCCTCCCTGGAAGTTGTGCCTCAGCACAGACCTCAGGCCTCAGAAGGTTTTACTACTTCTCCTTTTATTTCTACTGCTGCACAGAGAGAAACATCTACACATTCAGGTCCCTTAGACCTCTCTCTGTTTTTCCCGTCATCCCCTTTGAGGACCTCTTTTCCTACATCTCCCATTTGTACTCCTCCTCCGAGCTCTCCTATACCCAATATCATTATGGCTGGTGATAATCCCCCTCTGAATAGAATGGATGCCATAGTCACTGCTAGATATGCTCCTTTAGTCCTGCCTCATCCTATGAATCCTCTCCCTGCTGGAGACTACTTGAAGTACATGCCCAAGTTCACTGGGGAAGGGGACATAACTGCAGAAGAGCACCTGGCTGCTTTCTATAGTTATGTAGATAATCTGAACATTGAAAATGAAGATGTCTGGATGAGAGTCTTTGTTCATAGCTTGGATGGTGAGGTGAGGAAGTGGTTCAGGGGATTGGCCCCTGGATCTATTGCTAGAATCGAAGCCCTCGATGTTGTTTTCTTGAGGCAGTGGGGAGATAGAAAAGATTATATATATTACATGACTGAGTTTGGGTCTCTGAAGAAGCAGGAAGGAGAGTCGGTCTCTAACTTCTCCAAAAGATTCAATAAAATGTATAACAAGATTCCTACAGAGATAAAGCCCTCAGAGGCCTCTGCCCAAATTTCTTATGCTGGTGCATTTGACCCTGATTTATGTCTTTTATTAAGAGAAAGAAGAGCTACCTCCTTAGCTCAAATGCAAGATGCAGCTATAGAGGTAGAATCCAACATACTAGCAGCTGACAGACTGAGGAACAAGGCCGACGCAGACAGAAGAAAGGGAAAATCAGAAGCCTCGATTTCTGGCTCCAACATTTCTGGCCCGTCACTGCCCCACCCTCAAGTAAATGAACTGGCCCATGTGATGAACTTTATGAAAGAAGAAATGGAAAGATTGAAAGTAGAAAGAAAACAAATGAACAAGGGACCTCAAAACACTGAAAATAGAACAGGTTTCAGGAGACCAAACAATTTTGCTCCCCCAACTATGCAGAGAGAGAAGGAAAGAGACAGGGATGACCAAAGGATTCAGGCTCCCTTCCAGAACAATTTTGTAGTTGAGGAACACGAAGGAGAAGCAGACGAGCCTGAACCTAAAATTCACTCTGTAGAAGTCACTCCTCCTTTCCCTCACCTGACTCAATCAGCATACGAGGAATCCCTCATGAACAGTCAGCTAAATGCATTGAGCAAGGGAGACAAAGCTGGTGGTGGCCGAGGCAGGTATAACCTAAGATCCGACAAAAGGGCGACAACACATGATATTCCAGAGCCGTCATCTAGAGTAGAGAAGCCTGCTGATGAGGTAGCTGACAGCCACAGAGGTAAAAAGGCCCAACCTCTCTCTCCCATTGTCCAAAACCATGTTCCTGAAATTAGAGAAATTCCAAAGCCTACATCTCTTAATTTCGAGCATGAGATTCAAAAGATCAGAATCCCTGTGCCCCTCACTGAGCTAATTAAACATGGTGAATTCAAGAAGTGTTTTTCTAACCTCTTGAAATCTGAAGCCTCGGGCCCCTCTACAGACTTCATAAACCTCCAAGATGAAAAGCCAGCAGTTGTCCTAGGCCCCATGGTAGAAGATAGAGATGATTCACCCCCTCCCTTCTACACCTCCCTGAACATACACGACAAGGTACTGCACAACTGTTTGATGGATTTAGGAGCCTCTCACAGCCTCATGCCCAAAGCTGTCATGGAAGAATTAGGACTGGAAGTCACCCAAGCCTATCATGACCTATATTCTTTCGACTCCAGGAGGGTGCAATGTTTAGGAGTCATCAAGGACCTGGTAGTCTCCCTGTTTCAGCTGCCCATGAAAATTATGCTCATGGATATCGTGGTATCTGATGTCCCCCCCAAGTTTGGCATGCTGTTGTCAAGATCTTGGATTAAGAGACTTGGAGGGACATTACAGATGGATATTAAATATGCCACCATACCAGTTTTTGGAGGGGAACATAGGAGATTGTACAGAGAAGCTCAGCTAGCCTACATTGTCAGTGATGAAGAAGACCCCACTAATCACCCCATCTTTGCACTTGACACTGGATTAGGGTCTAGCTTGTTACAGGTCACTGAGACCCCTGAGGCCCCTTTGCAAATAAAAAAACAGCCCACTATCAATCATGAATTGCCTCCTCCAACTACCTCTGTGTGGAAAATGTTCTTTGACGGAGCTTCTTCCAGTATAGGTGCAGGCGTCGGAGTGGTACTCATATCCCCCTTTCAAGAGACCATATCTCTGTCTTACAAGCTGGAATTTGAAGTCACCAATAATGTGGCAGAATATGAAGCTCTGGTTCTGGGATTAAGAGCTGCAAAGGAGATGGGAATCAGGGAAATGGCTGTGTTTGGAGATGCAGAACTGATTGTCCAGCAGGTCAAAAACATCTATCATGCCAAGCATCCTCGACTTAAGAATTACAGGAACGAGGTATGGGACCTAGTTGATAATTCTTTCCTGGCTTTTAACATCTCTTTCATTCCAAGGGAAGAAAATGCCCCAGCCGACTTTCTAGCCTTCTCAGCTAGTCTGCTCAAAGTTCCTGTGCCGCCCACTGTCGGGTCCGAGGTTGAAATAAGATATAGACCCGCTGTACCAGACAATTTCAAGCATTGGAAGGTATTCAAGGATGATCAGGAGATCGAAAATTTACTCCAATCAGTAGGTGACTTTTCTACATTGCACATAGATGAGGACCCTGACATGGAAGATGACAATCACCCTGGGGATTTTCTGGATGAAATTGCTGACCACCAGATTATTCAACTACCGAGCAACCACATACTGAAAGGAATGATCCCATTAGAAAGGTTGTTCGATGGGAATGATGTGGCAGTAGGGGGGAGAGTTTCTGGTGATGATGTTAATACAGCTGAGTGCAACATAGGCACACCAGAGGAGCCTAAATTTGTCAAACTGTCAAAAAGCTTGACTGAGGAGAAGAGGGCTGAATACGCAAAGTTACTGAGGGAGTTTGCTGACATGTTTGCATGGACCTACAAAGACCTCAAGACATATGACACGTCAGTCATTGAGCACAAGATCCCACTGAAAGAGGAGGCTAGACCATTCAAGCAGAATCTGGGACAGATAAATCCTACGCTGCTACCTGTCATGGAGAGGGAGGTGAAGAAGCTACTGGATGCCCAAATCATTGTCCCCTTGAGATACTCTAACTGGGTAGCCAATTTGGTCCCAGTAAGAAAGAAGAGCGGAGAAATCAATTGGATCTAGACTACCGTGAAGCACAGGATCATGGCTACTAGTTTCACATTAGATGGCTCCTGATCCTCATCATGTTTGTTTCCTGGGATATGCCAGAAGGTGCGACCTTCCCGGATATTGAGCCATTCGAGCCACTTTCTGCGAAGTTCACCATGCTCTGGTACTCAAGTGATATGAGAAAACAGTGGCAGTCAAACACTGTTTTCCACACATATTATCTTCATCTAAAGAGATCCATCGAAGCTGAACCTTGCATGACTTCGAACACCCTATAGAGGTTCCGACCTTTGATGAAGTTCCATGCAAATCAACACTTCATCTACATTATAGAACGAGCCGATGAAGAGAAGGAGCAACTTCATTCATACTAAAAACTCATAGAATAAGACCTTGAGGAGATCAATAAGGATTGGTCCGCAAACCTCCTTATCCCCATTGACCCTGAACTAGATAGCTTGGAGGCCACTCACACATAACAAAACACACCCGAAACCAGCAAAAGGAAGAAGACTGAAGAGGTCCAATACTTAATCAATGCCTCAGGAAATACTTCTTCAGTATCACCTGACCGAGGAGGTGATGACTGAGTAGAAGAGATAAATGGTAAAGAAACTGAATAGAAGCAAGGCGAAGTAACACCGCCTAGAGACGAGATTGACCCCTTGAAGAAGAGAAATGTTTCTCCCCTAAAACCTTCTTCCTGGAAGAAATCGAGAGCCACCGTGACCAAGATGTAGACTGTACTCACTACCGATGATTTTGACTTCATCATAGCATCTCTAAACGACGCTTTGCTGGAAATCATGGAGAAACAAGAAGCCAAGCAGGAGGAAATGTATGATAGAATTGAGGTCGAACTACAAGGGGTACATCAGGCCCTTCAGTCCATTCGTACAATATCCATTGCACCCCTTCCATTGGGAGAACCAGAGTTGGGAGATGAGTCATCCCAACTCCGTCGACTAGTTGATGTGGTCGAAGCTCACCTTCGTTGTGCACAAGAAGAAACAAAACAAGCCACCCAGGCCTTGAAGCAAGTACAAGGCATAATCATAGAAAAAAGCAGAGTTGCAAAATAGGAGAAGGTTTCTCTCCAAGAAAAGTTTGAAGAAGAGAAAGCACAGATGCAACAAGAAAAATAACAGTTGCTCGCAGAGCAACTCGAAGTGAAAGAAACAGTCAACAGAGCACTCCACTCTATGACAGGATTAGAACCAAGGGCAGAATACCGAGTCACGCATCAGGTAGAGCTTCTCATGGAATCTATCCAACAGTTATAGTATAGAATCACAGATTTGGAGCTCTGCACAGTGCCCGACACTCCACAAGATATAAGGGATCAAAGAGAAGCAACTGCACAGAGCGCAGTTGAAAGAATAAAATTCCTTTCCATGGAATGCAAGAAAATGAGTGATCACAGTGCCCAGACATATGAGCGATTCATTAAGAATCTAGAATTGAAGGCACTGGAGTCATAGCTCCAGGAAGTGAAGAAGAAAGCAGAGACAATACAGGCGCATTTGAATCCCCTATCAACTGTGGAAAGAATGAAGTGATCTCAGGAGCACCGCACCACCCAACAACAGGTCCACACTATCCAAAGTAGAGTCATAGAAGTGGCTCAGAGGCTCCAACCTGTACAGGATGAGGCTTCCCAATTGTTTGTAGAGATCGAAGGCCAAGGAGTAGAACTGGAGTAAGTTGTCACTCCAACTGAACAACACCTAGAGGGACCTGTCTATGAAGAAGTCATCCAATAGTTCGTTGAACCGGAGGTTGTGGCACAACAACAAGTCGAAGCATCTCGAGCCAATATCAAGGCTTTTGAAGTAGAACTAACCAGACCAGAGTGACTCGAGACTAGTCACAGGTGAGTGTTGGGGGCCTGTTGGCCCTTGACCAAGTTTTGTGGATTCTTGGTCATGTTTGAACTATTTTTGGAACTTCGACAGACTGTCGAAGGTGGAGCGTAAAATGAAGCAGAAATCGCTAGATATCAGCCCCTTTTTAGGGATTTTTTGGTTTTGGGCATATGTAATGGGTATGGGAATGTCGGCCCATGGGTTTACCCATGTATAGGCCCGATTTTGTAATATATATATAGGAAGCTAGGCGATGTAAGTAAGGGGGTGCTAACTGATAGTGTTCGATCTATGTGATCAAGAGTTGTAAGTGCTTTGTGCATACTGTGTGAGGCTTGCAAGGATAGTGAAAGTAATTGTAAGAGATTGTGTAAAGTGTGTTTCTATACCGTAGCTCGAATAAGGAGGATCTAGTGGAGTGTGTGCAAATATCCTGTCTTCTACGAAGTAGGATTTTGATGCTATGTGCCTATAAGAAGCTTGAACAAAGATAATAAAGAAGAGAAGAGTTGGTGGACGCAACCCCAGGCTGGGGGTGAACCACGTACATGATGCGTTTCTATGCTTTGTCCGATATATTGATGTTCTTATGTGTTTACTTGCTTAGTTCTTTAATATAGATGATTGATAGATAGGTATGTTGATGCTTAGTTCTTAATGATATGGATGGATGTTAGATATGACCTATATAAGTATGCTTCGTGCTTTGATATCTTAGATCTGGATGAATACTGTGAAGCTCTGTAGTTTAGGGTTTATCTACGCTGAGAGTAGGATTTAACTGCGTTGTAACTAAGAACTGGATATTGATGAATGATAACTGCTAAGTTCTCTGTTAAGTGTTAGAATCATAGATCTGTGTCCCAGCTAAGGTTCCAGACATCTGAGTCCTACAAACACCCCTACCTCTACCTTGGGGGAGACTTCATCTTCTTCACAGGTGTTGCCGAAAGGGCCGGTAGTTAGGGTTTTGTTGGTGCGTTGTTGTAGCATTGAACCCTAGGTCTGCCCCTTGTGCCAACCATCATTTTTCAAATATTTCACCATGGATCTATGGGATCACATGATTTTTTCATTTATTTGCACATACTTCCGATTCTCCACCTCTCTGTGACATCTTGGGACTTAGTCGTTTTTTAGTTCCCACGGCGGCCCTCAATCTGTGATCTTAACTATTGAAATCTTTGATTTCTTAGGGATGAATGGTCAAGATATAATTACTCAAAATTTAATCATTCACGTAAGGTTCCATAGCTCTTCCACTCACTTTCATTCAAACTAAGAGATAACCCCTTTTCATTATAAGCCTTTTTATTCACAATTTCCCAATGATTGTGGGATATATCGATTTCACCAGTTCTTCATTCTTCTATAGATTGTTCTACAAAAAAAAATATTCCATAAGGTTGTCTTTCCTGCTACAGAGCTCTTCACCTCTTCATTCCTCTATATATTATAAGCATCAAATGGGGACAATGTAATATACCAAAAATATAATAGTATGCAAAACAAAATTAATTAGCTAGAAATGGAAGATAAACAATGATATAACTAGAACAATACCGGAATAATACCGGAATAACACCAGAAAGAGCACTTTGATTACTGATAGCAATGTTCACTTGCCTCTTCGAGGGGGAAACCTCCAACATAGTAGAGCTTTGTTACAATAATATACAAGACAAAACTTCTCATACCCTCTACTCCTATTTATACTAAATATGTATATCCAAAGAACAATATAGAGGAAGATCCTTCTAGAAGCGAAATATTCTATTAGGTCTTCTTACATTTGGCTTATTCTTCCTTATTTCTAGGACTTATTAATATTGACCTTTATTACATGGAAATATATTATTCTACCTAAAGGAGGGGTTAGGTCCCTAACATGTCCCCCCCTTAAAAACAACCTTGTCCTCAAGGCTTGAGATGAGGAAATTGTTGCAGAATGGTAGTGAGTTACAAAGTGGCATATGTTGGAGTTGTATCTTTCCACTGGACTAACACTTCCTTGATGATGTGATGATGCATGCGATGCTTACTTTGGTCCAAAATTACTTGTGGTTGTAGCCAAATGGAGCCTTCTTCGTCCAACTCGGGAAGGTTGGTTTGAGTTTGGCACTTAGTTCCAATCACCGTCTTTAAGCAGGAATCATGAAAAACATGATGGAGCTTAGAATGACTGGGAAACACTAACTGATAGGCCACTTGTACCACACACTTTATAACAGTATAAGGACCATAAAATTTTGGAGCCAGTTTCTAACAATGGTCATCCTTGAGGGAAGTTTTCTTATAAGGTTGCATTTCAAGAAACACTTTATCTCCTTCTGCAAATTGACGTTTAGAGCAACCTTGATCTTCCTGTTGCTTGATGCGATTCTGGGCCATGACCAAATTCTCTTTGAGGGTATGGAGAATATCCTCTCAAGTTGTAAGCATTTTGTCAACCACCTGGACCTTCAAGACACATGGCAAGTATGAGAGAACTGAAGGTGGATTTTGTCCATATACCACTTCAAAAGGTGTCATGCGGGTAGCTGTATGATAAGAAGTGTTGTACCACCATTTAACTACTGGTAACTGTTAGCACACTATAAATTTATCCGGTTGTCAAAACAAATGACAGGGGTAACTATTTCAACCAGCTTTAGAGCTGAGCTACTAGCTTTCTCAACTCAAAGAGGGCTCTCTCGTGTCACTATGTATATCTATAGAAATCATTGGCTAGATTTGGTTTGTTTTAGGGGTTTTGGTAAAATTGTTGGAGAACTAAAGATAACCTTTGGGCTATGGGGTCAGGAATGTAGGATGCATTGCCAAATCATGAATTTAACCATCAAGATGAAAAGGCTAAATGAGGAAGTGACTTCTAAGTTTATACTTGAAAATTTAGATGATATCAGAAGAAAGGAAAGACACAACTGTACCAGAGAATTATAGTAATGAATTCCGAAATGATTCAGAAGAAATAAAAGTGGTCTAAATTGTCAGGCTGAGAGCATTAAATAATGAATTCTAGACCTTTAATTTCTCAATTTAGACAGAGGAAAACTAAAATGAAATGTAGAATAACATGAATCACACACTATGAAAGAAAACGAGACTCACAACACCACCAGTTAGAATCTTTTCTTAAAAATTCCAAAATCTGCCTTTGCATTCATATATTCAATCTAGCCCCAGAGATCTACAAAGTTTTCTTGCACCGAGGGCAGGCTCCTCCTTTCTCCATACTTTCTATATTCTTGAGACAAAACATATATAGAGGATTTTCTCGTAGAATTTAAAACATTCTGACTTCCTCATAATTCTAAAAATAAAGACAAGTTACAAAAGGGATAGCAGTTATCTTATTTTAAAGGAAGCGTTAGCAATAGGTCTGTCATATAAGGACCTCCTTTTTTTAGGCCCCCATCTGTCCAAAACTTTTTGAAACATGCCTAAATTTACCTCAGCTTGGCGTTTTCCTCCTCCAAGGTGCACAACCAAGCGAGATTTTCTCCAACGCTTTCTATCATCTCAGTTTTGATCTCTGGCTTTCGCCTTTTTCTCCTCTTCTTCTTTGATGTCGGTTTGTAGGTGTTGTCCACGTGTTCATTTATGATTAGATCCCTCATAATGGGGTTTAATCTGACCCCTGACTCTGTCTTAGTTGTGGGTTTGGTATGAAATTTAGTTACCAGTATCTGCATGACCCATTTTTCTTTCTTACTTATTTGCAAGCTTGGGACATTAGTTGAGAACCCAGTCGCACCAGACATCGTCTGATGAGTGTTATCCATACCTTTCAAACTTTGTAGAGATCGTGATTTTACCACCCTTTGAATTTAGAGGACTCAAGAAATCAACATAGGTCGAGCTTGTTTTACTTATGCATAAGATGGAAATTTCCTAGAGTAGGATAAAATGATTCATATTTGAGATTGGTAGTCTTTACATTTTAATCATGAATTACTGACATAGTACATTGGTGAGCCACGCTTCATTAATCTATTTCGAATGATGATCTCTGAATTAGTTATGTGACGACGTCCTTTTGATACGTCATCTGGGGAAGTACCTAGGCCAATGATATGAGGTGATTTGACTAACTGACATCCTTCCCACAAGTTATTGATGTGACATTATAAACCACATGACATTGGGGCCGTGGGAAAATTGGTTTTAGGCAATCCGTTGTCCACCCCAATGCATGTGTGAGGGTGCCACATGTTCCCCATCAAAACCACAATGGTTTTCCCCAGTCCGCCCTTGCGAAATTAAGTTCCACGCTATTTTTTGGCCCGCTATGGGCCCTAACCGTGGATCTAAGATCCTTCAAAATTGACGGTCCACTAAGTTTCTTCCTTCCCTCCTTTGCTATATTTGTCTATATTCTGTTGGATATATCCCGACCCCCTAAACTATCACACCTCTATTATGATATATTTTTTTGTTAAGTTCCCAAAATTTAGATTCTAAAAAAATTGTTATGGTGATAACATGGGCTCTAATTGGGGATGCTATCCTCCCTACTTGGTAGCAAAGAACTCTTAGACCCAGCACCTGATCTATTGGGCAGTTCGCAAAAAACATGTGTGTACCCTATTCCTATAATGTTAGTAGCGTCAACTGAATACCAAGCTCTGTACACTGCTTTTGACTGGATGTTGGACATTTGGGTATGTTATTGAAAACTGACTGTATCTAGTACTAGAAAACTCAAACTGAAAAATTGCTTGACCGACAAGCTTATTTGCACACTCCTATCTACTCTAAAACTGTTGAGATGAAACACTCAATGAGGTGATGCTAAAGTGCCAATGCAACCAATCAAGCAATTGGCTTCCCAATTTTTTTCCAATCACATCTTTCTTATGCAGGTAGACAAATGTAAAATATGGCAGTCGAAAACACAAGTTGAATCCAAAACTTGAACTTACAAATAAAAAAAACTCCTTCTTTAATGCTAACTGTAATAGGATGGCCACAAGATCTTGAAAACTATGAAAAATCATATCTTCTTGATGAGCAAAAATAGAAAGGCAATACCTCTTCATAAGCGTTTGTTTCTCTTTCTCGGCTTCTTCTGTTCTGGGAAAATTTTCAAATGAAATGGCAACAATAGGTTTTTCTACTCTTTCATGCATATCAACATAAATATCCACACCTTCTTGAACATCTTCAAATATGACAGCTATATTATGTGCATCATCCTGTTCATCAAACAATTCTGATTTGATTTCCTTAAACTTTTGGGAATTTGCCTGAGGATTTTTATTCTATCTTTCAAATGACTGAATGGGAATAAATTCATGTTCATAATCTTCTTGTAAAAGTGGGAAGCCAATCTCACAAACTATCTCACAGTCTAGATTCCTTATGGATACATTTTCAAAATCCTCATCTGTTTTATGCTCTTTAGAAATTGAACAACCACATCATTCTCAAGGGAAGATAAACCAGTTTGGAACACTTTGTCATATCGAAAATATATATTGATTTCGGGGGAAGGGGGATGAATTTGAACAATATCTTCTAGAGAAACTTCTTCTTCAGGTTGATAGCTGAACATAGACTGCAAATTTGAGCTGACATGACATTTTATGTGATTTTTCATAGGATTATTATCACCACTTCTCTCATGCCTAGAGATTTCTTGACCCGGGACACTACAAATATTTTTCTTCAATAATTCGAAAGAAGCAAAACATAGCGGGAGGGTTTCCCCGCCTGATTTGAAATTGCCTTCAATTTTATCCTCAACAGACAATTGTATTTCAACACAAGTAATAGGGTCTTGAAGCACCTGAAAAGAGTGTTGTGATATCTTGTCGTCCTGTTCCATTGATTTAGTGTAGCTTTGCATAAGCTTGGATTCATTTTCCTCGATGATGATTTTAGAGTTTTATTTTAACAACTTAAATGAAACAAAACATAAAGGTAGAGAACCTCCTTCGGTTGATCTGATACACTTTCTTCTGCAACTGTGGTATGCAGGTTGAGTCATCTAACCACACTGCTGAAAAATAAGATTTTTAAATAGATAACATGTGGTTGGTTGTTACAAGGAGCAATCATCACAATCATCATCGTATTCATCATATATAGGTAAATCAAAAACATATGTAATGTCATCTAACAAGAACAAACTTGGAACATCAACATGTTCTTCAACAAACTGATTTGCAAACTCATCTTCTTGACTGTTTACAAATTAATACATAAAACAATCAGTCCCCTGCTTATCATGGGATGGATCAGAAGCTAAATCAACACCTCCTCTTTCAACAAGTGGAATATGATTTTTTGCAAAATCATTGGAATTAAAAACTTCAAGAGGACCTATGGTATTATCAACTCTATGCTCAAGATTCCAATCAACTGTTTTTTGTTCATATTCACTTTCATGTTCTTGAACATCCAACCCCTTATTTCGAATCTGTTCACATGCTTGGATATTGTGTTGAATCTCCTGAGCATCACTAAACATTTGTTGTAAGGATTTAGGTCTTCTTTCCATCACGAGGAAATAAAAATATGAATGAAGAGTAGTTTCATAATGGAGCATGGCAGTAGCTTCAGTGGGTTGAATTTCTTTGGGAAAATTATAATAAATACTAGAAAACCTTCTACTGAATATAGAAATAGTTTCATTTCTTTTCTTTTTTAAGGCATAGAACTCTATAAGCTGTAGATCCAAAGATTTCTTCCTGCCCCAAAAATTTAAAAAGACATCCTTCAATTCCTCCCATGAGCTAATTGTCTCTGGCTTCAAATGTTTAAACCAGTCTTTGATGTCTCCTTTCAAGGATTGAGAGAAGACCCTCATACAAACATCATCATGGTCAATCTCAAGCAAATCTATAAAATGCTCAAATCCTTGTATGTATTTTTTAGCTAATATGGCATCAGGTTCCCCATCAAACATAGGTAGGTACTCATAGTGTTTTGGAGGAAAATCATGAAGGATGTGGGGTAGCTTTAAGGGTATATATCTATGTTGGGTCTTGGGGGATGTTGGACCAAGAACTATGGAAGAAACATCAGCCTTGGTTTTACGGGATTCGTTAACTTGGTCAGTGTCATTGCGTGGCCCAGGTGGAAGCTTTTCATCAAACTCAAGGACAAGGCAAGGGTATGCATGTGCAACATAGAGAGGAGGAAATATGATTGCAAGTCTTTCATGATCGTCATAAAATAGGTAAAGGAAAAGTCGTTTGGCATGTTCAAGGAAAAAGCAGAGGAAACTTAAAATGAAAACTAAAATGATTTGGAAGAGGTCCCACTTTCAATACCTGTTTTCATTCATGATTCCTTTCCTCACCCCTATCAAGGGGTCTCATCTTTCAGTGAAGTATTTGTCTTGCGCTTGAAGTGGAGTTTCCAGAAATGTTTGGAAACTGTATTCTTCGATGAGATTGGAGTTGCCTTCAAATTGAGTTTTTTATGTGTGGAGTCACCAGAGTGGGGATACAACCAATATACACCTAAGTGTCTTCTACTATCAGACCTTAGAACTCAACCATGTCATTCTTCCTAGGGAATTTTTTTTAATTTCGTCCCCGACAATGGCACAATAATGTTAGCACCCTGTAAATCTGTGCAGCTGTCAAAACAGATGACAGGGGTAACTGTTTCAACCAGCTTTAGAGCTGAGGCACTAGCCTTCTCAACTTAGAGAGGGATCTCTCACGTCAGTATGTATATCTATAGAAATCATTGGCTAGATTTGGTTTATTTTAGGGGTTTTGGTAAAATTGTTGGAGAACTGAAGATAACCTTTGGGCTATGGGGTCAGGAATGTAGGATGCATTGTCAAATCATGAAAACCATCAAGAGGAAAAGGATAAATGAGGAAGTGACTTCTGAGTTTATACTTGAAAATTTAGATGATATCAGAAGAAAGGAAAGAGACAGTTGTACCAGAGAATTATAGTAATGAATTATGAAATGATTCGGAAGAAATAAAACTGGTCTAAATTTCTAGGCCGAGAGCATTAAATAACGAATTCTGGACCTTTAATTTCTCAATTTAGACAAAGGAAAACTAAAATGAAATGCAGAATAACAGGAATCACACACTATGAAAGAAAACGAGACTCATAACACCACCAATTAGAATCTTTTCTTAAAAAGTCCAAAATATGCCTTTGCATTCATATATTAGTTCGAGCCCCAGAGATCTACAAAGTCTTCCTGCACCGAGGGCAGGCTCCTCCTTTCTCCATACTTTCTATATTCTCAAGACAAAACATATATAGAGGATTTTCTCATGGAATTTAAAATGTTCCAACTTCCTCAGAATTCTAAAAATAAAGACAAGTTACAAAAGGGATAACAATTATCTTATTTTAAAGGAACCGTTAGTAATAGGTCTGTCATATAAGGACCTCCTTTTCTTAGGCCCCCATCTATCTAAAACTTTTTGAAACATGCCTAAATTCACCTCAGCTTGGCGATTTCCTCCTCCACGGTGCCCAACCAAGCGAGGTTTTCTCCGACGCTTTCTATCATCTCAGTTTTGATCTCTGTCTTTCGCCTTTTTCTCCTCTTCTTCTTTGCTGCTAGTTTGTAGGTGTTTTCCGTGTGTTCATTTATGATGAGATCCCTCATAATGGGGTTTAATCTAACCCCTGACTCTGTCTCAGTTATGGGTTCGGTATGAAATTTAGTTACCAGTATCTGCATGACCCATTTAGTTACCCAGTATCTACACATTAGTTGAGAACCGAGTCACACCAGACACCATCTGATGAGTGTTATCCATACCTTTCAAACTTTGTAGAGACTGTGATTTTACCACCCTTTGAATTTAGAGGACTCAAGAAATCAACACGGGTCGAGCTTGTTTTACTTATGCATAAGATGGCAATTTCCCAGAGTAGGATAAAACGATTCATCTCTGAGATTGATAGTCTTTACATTTTAATCATGAATTACTGACATAGTACGTTGGTGAGCCATGCTTCATTAATCTATTTCGAATGATGAGCTCTGAATTATTTATGTGACAACATCCTTTTGATACGTCATCTGGGGAAGTACCTGGGCCAATGATATGAGGTGATTTGACTAACTGACATCCTTCCCACAAGTTATTGATGTGACATTATAAGCCACGTGACATCGGGGCCATGGGAAAAGTGGTTTCAAACAATTCACTGTCCTCCTCGATGCATGTGTGAGGGTACCATGTGTTCCCCATCAAAACCACAATGGTTTTCCCTGGTCCGCCCTTGTGAAATTAAGTTCCACGCTATTTGTTGGCCCGCTATGGGCCTCAACCATGGATCTAATATCCTTCAAAATCGACGGTCCATCAAGATGCTCCCTTCCCGCCTCCGCTATATTTGTCTATATGTTGTTGGATATAGCCCGACCCCCTAAACTATCACTCCTCTATTATGATATAATTTTTTGTTAAGTTCCCAAAATTTAGATTCTTAAAATTTTTTTATGGTGATAACAATAACCATTGAGTCCATTGATTTTTCCATTGTGACACAAAAAACCTCAAATATGTTTCCAAACACTTGTTGACAACTTCAGTTTGACCATCAGTCTTGGGATGATAAGTTGTGTTGAGATGAAATTGGGTACCTTGTATCTTGAATAGTTCTTGCCAAAAATTGCAGGTGAAAGTTGGGTTGCGATAAAAAACAATAGAGTGAGGCATGCCATGAAGCTTGAAGATATGATCCATGAAGAGTTGAGCCACAGTGGAGGCTATAAATGGGTGTTGAAGAGCACATAAATAAGCATACGTGGAAAGATGATCAACTACCACCATTATGATTGATTTATTTCCCGATTTAGGTAAGCCTACGATAAAATACATAGAGATATCCCTCCAATTAGCAGGTGGAATCATAAGCGGTTGTAATGTGTTAGGATCTTTGACTGTTTCTCCCTTGTTGCAATGAAAAACATCACATTCTACCAAAACATTGTGAATGCCATGTTTCATACCATCCCAGAAAAAAGAACGTTTGACCCATTCATAGGTTTTGGTAAACCCTGAGTGCCTAGCAGTGGGTGTAGCATGAATATCATAAAGTATCATGGATTTAAGTTTTGACTGCTTACTTAAATACAAACAAACTTTGTATCAAATCTCATCATCATGCCAAGAATACCTGGGGGAAACTGGAGAATTGGCCTGCAATTGTTGTATGATTAAATGCAAACTTTTGGGATTGTGTATCCATTCTCGGAGAACAACTTGGAGCCAATCTGGTACAATGAAGGAGAGAGAAAAAAATGACCCTCCATCTTCATATTTTCTGGAAAGTGCATCAACAACCGCATTGTCTTTTCCTTTCTTGTAAATGATCTCATAATCATATCCAAAGAGATTATTCACCCATTTTTGTTGCTCTGGGGAGGAAAGGCATTGCTCCAGAAAATACTTGAGGGATTTGTGATCTGTCTTAATTTGGAAGTGTTTCCCCAATAGATAAGGGTGGCAAAGATCCACAACATGTAGAATAGACAATATTTCCTTTTCATAGATTGATTTTCCCAAATTTCGCTTTGAATGTTGTTTGCTGGTAAAGGACAAAGGTTGCCCTCCTGCATAAGGATTGCTCCAATTCCTTTCCCAGAAGCATCACATTCCATGACAAAGGTCTTTGTGAAATTAGGAAGGGACAGTACTGGAGTGGTTCACATGGCCATCTTCAAGGTTTGAAAGGCTTGAGAAACTGTAGGAGTCCAGGTGAAATAATTATTTTTAAGGAGAGCAGTGAGAGGTGTCGCACTCTTTCCATAATTCTTAACAAACTTGCAATAATAACCTATTAAACCCATAAATCCATGCAAGATTTTGAGAGTCTTTAGGTGAGGCGAATCTTTCATAGCTTCAATCTTTTTACGGTCCACCCTGAAACCAGACTTGCCAACAAGATGGCCCAAGTACTTGAATTTCGAGGAGCCAAAAGCACATTTAGATTGTTTTAGGAAAAGTTGGTGCTGAGAGAGTAGATGGAGAACTAGATCCACATGAGCAAGATGGGTTGTCCAGGTTTTACTATAGATGAGGATATCATCAAAGAAAACTAAGAGAAAATGATGGAGAAAATGAAGAAAGACATGATTCATGAGGCTTTGGAAAGTAGAGGGAGAATTACCCAGGCCAAAGAGCATGAACAAAAACTCATAGTGGCCCTCATAAGTTATAAATGCAGTCTTAGGAATTTATGCCTTGTTCATACGTATCGGGGGGTAGCCAGAATGAAGATCAAGTTTAGTAAAGAATTGGACACCACTCAATTCATCCAAGAGTTCATCAATGACAGGAATGGGAAATTTGTCTTTAATGTTGAGTTTGTTGAGGGAGCGAAGTCTGGACACATTTTCCAATAACCTTCTTTCTTAAATACCATGAACACAGGACAAGAGTAGGGGCTCATACTAGGGTGGATAACACCTGTGTTGAGAAATTCTTCAACAATTTTCTCAATTTCATTTTTTTGGGAAAAGGGATGATGATAGGGATGGATATTGGGAGGAAGGATGTCAGGGACAAGGGAAATGGAATGATCATGAACACCATGCGAAGGAGGGATTCCCTGGGGAGTGGAAAAAACCACTTGATGTTTAGAGAGGATGGATTGGAGGTCATGTGGCATAGAGGGTGACTCAGTGGCTTGAATGACATGGAGTTGTACAATAATGCCAGAATGACATTTTTTGAGTAGTTTTTCCATGTGATGGGAACTGATGATCTCCGGGGAACCAGTGGTGATTCCTTGGAACTTATATTATTGGCCCTCCTGCTCGAATTGCATGGTTAATTTCTTAAAATCCATGAGAATGGGACCCAAATTCCTTATCCATTCTGCACCCACCCAACACAATTTCACAACCACCCATGTCGATAGAAAACATATGAGATTTCATGTGGTACTGACCAATTTGGAGACACACATTTTCACAACGCCCTCCACATTTCATGGACCCACCATTGGAAATCATGATTTGAAAATTATTGACAACATGGATATAATAATTAGTTTCTTGGGCAATGAGACGATGAATAAAATTATGGGTTCTTCCACTATCAACAAGAATGATGACCTTTCTATGATTAATGTAACCAATTAGCTTGAGGGTTTGGGGAGTAGAGAATCCAGTGAGAGAATTTAGGGGAATGACCAGTTCGACTTCAGGAGGGTCTGAGGGAGGGGTCATGTCAGTGGGTTCAAGTGACACGGCCACAAGGGGAGCCTCAACATCATGTTATGAAACATCCTCCAAGATGGCCATAAAAATTTTTTGTTCCTCACACTCGTGCCCAGAAAAATATTTGTCATTATAATTATAACAAAGGCCTTTGACTTGACATTCAACTATTTCTTCCCTGGTCAATTTCTGGATCTTTAGTAGAGTAGAAGGAGGAGTGGGACTAACTTGTTTAGTGCGAGGAGTAAAGGAGGGTTTTTGGTTTTGAGAAGAGACAACCTGTTGTGATTCCTTAGCTATTTTAGTAGCATCCACCCAACTCTGAGGCCGAGCCATGAGGACATGGGCACGAATCTCATCCTTGAGGCCACTAATAAAACATTCTAAAAAAAAAGCATCAGACATGCCCTCTGTACAGAAAGTTAATCGCACAAAAGTGGCTATAAAGTCTTCCACTGTGCCAAATTGTTTCAATTTTGTCAAATGACCTAAATGGTTGGTGTCAGTGTCAAAGTGTTCATAAATCTCCGCCAAAAAATGTGTCCAAGCCACATACCCTTGGTGGGAATTTTTTCTCCATTGCCACCATTGCCAAAGTTCTTGATCTAGATGGAGAACACCATACAATATTTTGGCCAACTCATCTGTAATGCGATACAAAGACAAATAATGTTCCATTTGAGTTACCCAGCTAGTGGGATATGATCCATCAAATTTGGTCACATCCACCCGCGGAAGGCGTAGGTCACGCTAAAAGTGACGGGGCTGAAAATTATAGAAATGAGAGGAAGTTTCACCTTTAGTTTGCAAAGATAGGTCAGATGAGGGAAGACCTGAAGGGATATGCAGCTTGGCGTAGATCATCGTATTGAAGGAGACAAACTGGGTATTGAAGGATTCAAGTTGGGTAGTGAGGTCTTATTTGAGGTCCTCCATTTGGCGTCGATGGTGGAATCCATGTTTTTATTGATGGTGGCAACATTGGCACTGACCTGTCTCACTTCTTGTTGGGTTTCTGTGAAATTAGAGTGCAAGGAATTGAAGCGAGCTTCCAATTTTTGGCTACGGAAGTGGGCCATGATGAAGAGGGAACACGAAAAGGGGTGGGTGGGACCACATAGAAAATGGGTTATGGGTGAAGTGTATCACAATGATCAAGGCGACGAGTGGAATCCAATGGGGTAAATCCCAAATAATGGTTTTGGAAGGGGGTCGAGTCCATGAGAAAAACATTTGCTGAAAAATGATAGGTATGACTACGATAAGGGAGAAGAGAGGAATCCAATGGGATGGGTCTCAAATAATGGTGCCAATAGAATCCATTCTTTTTTTTACTCCTGCGGAGTTATACTCTAATATGAAGAGTACTGTAGTGATGAAATGCCCAAATGCTTAATAGGAAGAAATGTGTAGTAATTTCGCAACCCGAATGCAGAAGACACAATTGCGTGACAATAGATCTTGTCTTTTCTATTTTTGTTTCCGCCACAAGGGTTAGGGTATTCAAGGGTTCTTATCCTCCTGACTATTTTTCTCGGTGTCACTATAGCAGTCAGGTGACCGATCGATTTATCTATGGAGGGCTTCAGGAGATCTAGGTCAATCTGTATACAAGTGATGTATGATGTGCTGCCACTCGAAGGGGTACCAACAAGGATTACAAGGGTGGCCAACAGATGTGCGCTTAAATACCACTTGTATTTCATATGTGTATGAATCCTTGGCCATGGGTTTATGCTCGTAATGACATATATCTGTAGCTTTAAGACTCTGGAATACGTCTCTACCCTCAAAACAATTTAACCCACAATTGTTTGCCGAGGAAGGTGCTCTGATACCACTTATAATATTCCAAATATAAAATAGTATGCATAACATAACTAATTATCTATAAATTGTATATAAACAATGATATAACTGGAACAATGCCACAATAATACTAGAATAATACTGGAATAACACCAGAAAGAGCACTTTGATTACTGAGAGAAATGTTCACTTGCCTCTTCAAGGGGGAAACCTCCAAGACAAAAATTCTTATACCCTCTACTCCCATTTATACTAAATATATCTATCCAAAGAACAATCTATAGGAAGATCCTTCTAGAAGCGGAAGCTTTTATTAGGTATTCTTACATTTGACTTATTCTTCCTTATTGCTAGGACTTATTAATATTGACCTTTATTACATGGAAATATATTATTCTACCTACGTGAGGGGTTAGGTCCCTAACAAACAATTCTCTTTTCATAGATCGCAGGAAGGAACGTACTTCCATCTTCTTTTATTCCTCTTTGTTATATATTGTTCCTTGATTTCTCGTATAGTCATGTTCACGCATAGAGACTCATCGACACACAAAGGCATACAATAGATAGTCTCCTTTTGACATCAATGACAACACATTTTTCAATAATCTTTCACATTTTCATTGATGGAAACACTTAGTTACCTCGGTGCTTCTCCGCTTCCTGCAACTCTCCCCCTTTCTTTATACTCTCTCCCTTTGACATCACTGGAAAAGGGATATTCTCCCCCTAACAAAGTACTTTTTATTCTTTGTTTCTATAGTCAACCAACTTTCTCTGATGCTCCCCCTGAGCATGTGCCCTTATTGCATACTGTAGTGCATCTTGGGGACATTTTCATGAGCTCTTAGTGATTTGATAGCATAAACACCACCCTCACTAGTACATATTGTAAAAATTTCGACGTTCTATTTGCGACGTTATGGACAAAATTGGCCATACTGTCGAAAAATAGAGGAATTTTTTATTTTTTTTCCATATTGCTCAATAATGTCGTTATTTCCACGTTGACATATCTCTTTCCATGTTGTCTTCTCTCTTGCCAGTTTATCATCTCTCTTGCCACGTTTTCCACATAGTCGTCTCTCTTGCCACGTTTGTGACATAGTCATCTCTCTTGCCACATTTGTGAAGATAGTTCTCGCAGTTGTGACGTTGTGGAAACTAGGTTTTCCCCCTCCAACGGTCACCTAGTATTTTGACCAAGTCAAATTTGATTTGGTCAATGATTGTTTGAATTGTGACGTTATAAAATCTATAAACATGTTTCATTTTATGGATGTTGCGACAAGTTTTCTATAATAACGACACTTCAAAAATGGTTTGCGGATCTTCTCAGCTAGAGTACAACTATTTAAAGACATTGTACTAGGTCTCTTCTTGTTTCATTTTAATTTTTTGATCGGTCAAATTTTAAAGGAAACAACTATTAAAAGACATTGTACTAGGGCTAGAGTACATGATGGGCAATGATGACCTGTGAATGGGGCCAACATTGAAATTTTTTCAGAATGTTTTTGTATGACATCATACATCCTTGAGTCTTGAAACCCTCCCATATCGTCAATGCATGTGTCTAGTCTAACCATGTCAAATTTTGATGCATACATGCACATATTGAATAAATTTCAATGTTGGCCCCATTGGTTGCTCACTATGCGGGGTTGGTGCATGACATTTTTGGTGGTTGAATTGGAAGTTCCATGACATTTCAAGAGAGTTCCAACAAATATTCTATAGATGGAAACAACGACATTTGACAATGAGACGCCCATTATGAATGTTGTTGCAAACATGGACGATCTCGAAGATTATGTGATTGGGACATCATACATCCTTGAGTCTTGAAACCCTCCCATACCATCAAGTCATGTGTCTACTATAACCATGTCAAATTTCAATGCATACAAGAACATATTGAAGAAATTTCAATGTTGGCCCCATTCACTAGTGCTCACTATGCGGGGTCGATGCATGACATTTGTGGTGGTTGAATTGGAAGTTCCATGACATTTCAAGAGAGTTCCAACAAAGATTCCATGGATGGAAACAACGACATTTGACAAATATGAAACACCCCATTATGAACATTGTTGAAAACATGTATGATCTCAAAGATTATGTGGTAGAGACATCATACATCCTTGAGTCTTGAAACCCTCCCATACCATCAAGGAATGTGTCTAGTCTAACCATGTCAAAGTTCGATGCATACATGAACATATTGAAGAAATTTCAATATTGGGCCCATTCACTGCTCACTATGCGGGGTCGGTGCATGACATTTTTGGTGGTTGAATTGGAAGTTCCATGAAATTTTAAGAGTTTTCCAACAAAGATTCTACGGATGGAAACAACTACATTTGAAAAATATGAGACGCCCCATTATGAACGTTGTTGCAAACATGGAAGATCTCAAAGATTATGTGGCTGGGACATTAGACATATTCCTCTAGTCTTGAAACCCTCCCATACCGCCAGGTCATGTGTCTAGGCTAACCATGTCGAATTTTGACGCATACATGCACAGTTTGGATAAATTTCAACGTTGGCCCCATTCACTGCTCACTATGTGGGGTTGGTGGAAGAAATTTTACTATGCTCATTCACCTTCAAGGCATGCCCCATTCACTATTCTCACTATGAGACATCCATTATATTTAACGTTGATTCAAACATGGATGATCTCAAATATTATGCGGGGACAACAAACATCCTTAAGTATCTAAACCCTCCCATACCTTCAAGGCAACTATCTAGTTTAACCATGTCAAATTTCGATGCATACAGGTACATATTGAAAACATTTAAATGTTGGCCCCATTCACTACTAACTGTGTGGGGTCAGTGGAATAAATTTGTGATGGGTGTGTTTGAAGTTCCATGATATATTTCAAGATAGTTCCGACAACGATTCTATAGAAGGGAATGATGAACAATGACAATGATAGGTGCAACATGATGAACGTTGATGCAAATGTGGACGATATTAAAGATTATGTGGGGAAATAATACATCCTTGAGTATTGAAACCCTCCCATACCATCAATCCATGTTTCTAGTCTAACCATGTCGAATTTTGACGCATACATGCACACTTTGAAGAAATTTCAACGTTGTCCCCATTCACTGCTCACTATGTCGGGTCAGTGCAAGATGACATTTGTGGTGGGTGAATGAAAAAAATAATAAAAATTATGAGCTGATGACATCATCCTCTGAAGAATCTGTGAGTGAAGATGATGATCTGATGACATCGTTCTCACCAACATATGTCCATTTAGTTGCAATGACACATCCTTGAAATCCTCCAACATTAAAGAAATCCCCACATCAATAGGGAGTTTAAACATTTTCAATAAGTGTGAGTCATTCATGCATTCTCCTACCTCATGGAAATTCCCTTGTGATCATTCTCATCATTATTCACATAACCCCCACACTATATTCCCCTTAGTTACTCAATAATAAAAATTTATAAATGACCAAAACTAATGCAAAAATGACGTAATAGCAAACCTTGGAAGAGAGATAGGTGGTTGTAGATAAGCATAGAGGCAAGGAAAATTAAAAAAACCTTTAACCCCATGCCCATGAAATAGTTTCTTGTTAATTATTTAAGAGCTAAGCCAATACTCCACTAGGTTTCCCATAAAGCAATCAATGGATTGGACTATTTCTGCCTACATGAGGGCACTAAAAAGCAAGGAGATGCTTGAGGGATTGTTGAGTAGAGAAAGGAAACATTTTCCCTTGTGTTGTGTGTGTTCTTTTTCATATATTCATGTTGCATTGACATACACAATAGATCTACAAATACAGCGATAGTATATTTTGTTTTATTTGCCATTGATTTGACCCTAGTAAGTGGGGAATTATCCCCTATCACAACTACCATTTCAATAATTTGATATCTTCATAAAAAAACCATGTAGAGATTTTACATCTATGTATGTGAAAATTGAGGAAAACTGCATTGAAACCAATCAACCATTCATCGCCATTCTAACCATAAACACCATAGAAGTCAAAACAATGTTTCTTAATATAGAAACCCAACAAAAATCATAGAGAAAATTCACTAATCTAGGTTGTATCTTGCATAATCAATTTTTGGATATAAGTAGTAATAGTGAAATGGTAGAAAACTATGTGAATGTTAATTGGTGCAGTTAATTAACAAAACCAACAAATTAGTATGGTAATAAGACACTATGGATCAAATCAAAGAGCATGGTTTTTTTATAATAGAAATCATTGGATTGATTATAGAGAGGGTGATGAAAAATTGAGGTTTATGAAACTAGTCCACTAATTGGAGGAAAAATATATGCTCCATGTCAACAACTACAATATAATTGTATGCTAATCAGAAAACCCTAACAACATGCAATCTTTTTTACAAGTGTGCATGATTATATACCCTTGAATGAAGATGATATATTAAATCCTTAAACCCCAAGTAATTACACAGAGGAGGCTTAAATGTAATAAAATTAATGGTGTTTTTCGTATAACTATGGGTGATATAACATAATCCTATTCTAACAAATAAACAACAACTGCAACCTACAAATAAGAATGGTTAATTGCTACCATTAAAATCTCCCTCCAATACTACTTAGACTAAGGACTAAACATAATATGAAATCATTAATTTAACCAAAAACCCAAATTGAAGGCATTGGTTGTGCTCTACATTACTAGAATCAATTATTTTAGATGAAAAAGACTAAATCACTAACCCATTATTTTCTAAGTGTGATCCCTAATAAGACAATGGTTGGAAGACTTGAAATCCCCAAATCTCTTCAAAATGCTTCTATTTTAGGTGTTTACATCAATGAGAGTATAAATTATGAACAAATCACTCACCTAGTTAAACTGTGACCATTAAACCCCTGAATCAAAGATATCAAGGTGAATTTTGAGCTCTATATTTATGAATCATTTTATAAATCTACATGATCTCGACACTCTATTGCAAAGAGTCGCATAAATATAGGCAAATTTGGCATTCCATTGCAATAAATCCAAGAAATTGTGTCAAATTTCAAGTTCAACGTGAAATATTAATGACAAAACAACAATTCACAACATTATATTTATTTTTCACTGGGATAATGACTTATCTAATATACATGTTTTTTGGTTAAACCATTTAAAACATTATAAAGATAAATATTCATCCCTTCAACATTTGAGTATGCATTATTTCTCCCATGAGAAAAAATTCACCCCTAAATGTTTTACTGATAAAGAGGGAGATTTTTTGCCCTTAACATTTATTTTGTTTGTAGAGTAGAGTTGTACATTTTTAAGAGTAGCAAGTATAAATGTGTATACATCTAGTGAACTTCTACTTGTGTGAGAAAACTGTATAGCTAATGATCTAATGTGTAGTTGGTAGAAAGGTCATGAAAATGATTAGCTATGTTGTAGAGTTCCATCATATGAAGAGGAATTGGAAGGGAGAATTCCTTAAGTCTTCTCTTGATTTTATGTTTATAACTCTTTGGGTTCTATTGTAGATAACTGAGGCATAGGAATGCTGGAAAATGAAAGAGAATAAACTAGTTGGAATCTATATGTACTAGTGGGCATATTGAGAGTTAATATCTAGTAGAGTGCATATAGATATGCTTGAGCATATATGGTATTGCATATTGATTAAAAGTGGTTTGTTGTTATAACATATGTAATGAGTATGGTGTGATGATTAAATGTGGTTGATGTGATTTCATAACCAGGAATGGTTGAGGACATGGTTGAAGATGTTGATGATGCAACTACCTATGATAGTCAACCTCATCGGAAATAATAAGGACGAGAGGATGCTTGGAAATAGTTTGGATAAGGGATCATGTGATTTTACATAAGTCACTAATGGATTAGGTAACATCAAATATGTTGATGGAAAAGTTATAGGTATGAAATTGTTCATGCCAATGTTGCATGAGCACTAAAAAGAAATTGGATAACAATTCCTTCAACCATGATTTGGTATCATAAGTTGATATGCTTATGATGTTTGAATGCATTTATATGAATGATACCCAGGTGGGGCATGGTAAAGGTAAGAAATATTGGACATATAAAGAATGTTCAAAATCTATTAATGCGTTGATCATATGAAGAATGCCATGTCATTTTGTGTTGATTATGAGGTAATCACCAAGGAAAGTTAGGACTTATGATCATGTTGTGAAAGTGAATGGCATATAAGATAGCCACGTGTGAGGATATAATATTGTTGGATTTAAGAAGGATATAGTAATACACAAGTATCCAATGGTATCCCCACTTGTATTGGTGTCCTAGACTATAACCTTCTTGCCAACATTGAAGAGCATTGAAAAACATACTCCTAGTGTTGAGTTTTGGATAAAAATGAAGGTGTCTAGATGGTTGAAAAAACATTGGGGAGGTGGCTAGATGATGTATTTACACATAGGCTAATCGAACTAACTCATAATGGTGGATTGCTTGACATGATAATGTTCTATTCTATGTAATGTAAGGATGCATCACATGAAAAACAGATTAATTAATTAATAGTGATGAAAAACAAATTTCATTTTCTTCTATAGATCGCTTTTGCCTAAACATGATTTGTTGTTGGGTCTCATTCCCCTTCTCAATGCTCCCATTTATCGAATCCCTACCACAAACATTGCAATACAAGGATATCCTCTCACACAAATTCCATCAACGCACCTACCAACATTTTCTTCCTTAAATAAATTCTATCATCGATTATTCCAAAGGGATTTTAGTCTATTACATAGAACTGGAATTTCGTAGAAAATTTTGCCAGTCCTCTTCCTCATATATGAAATTAGTCATATTGTTTCTTACCAGCAACACAATCAAATATATATTACTCTGCCATCAGGGTCAAAGCTATGCATATGTGATACTTTGGGCTTGCGAAGTTACTCATATGTGATACTTTGGTCAATAAACCACATCAGGTTTCATGGAATGGATTCTTAACAAAAAGTGATGAGTATTTTTCATCTTTGAAAGTTGACTCTATTAGAAATGAAGAAGTAGACCACATGGAGGAGTCAATAAATAAGTAGAAAATGATGGATAGAGCAAGCACTAACCATAAAAATGACCATAGAGTAAGGAATGGCCACATATAGGTGGATGGCCACGTGATGAACTAAAAACTCTTAAGAGGAGCCAGTTGGAATAGGTGGGTGGCCACCAATATCCACCTGGATTAGGTTGACAAACATATATACATTTATTATTATGAATATAGAACCATTATACATGCGATAGAACTTAGTTAGAATCCAATGCTGAGATTTGATATGATGTTCAAGTCTTACCTCTTGTTCTCTGGAAAGTGTGAAGAGTCCTCCTGAAGATCCTCTGGCATCTTAGACAATGAGGTTACTTGACTTCCAAAGATGTTTCCCTAACTTTGAAACTTTGTCTTCTTTCATCTTGGTCTCCTAAAGGAGGATACTAGTATTTTATGTTTTTATCAAGTCTTTGACAATAAGGGTCTTTAGGGTGCTTCCTAACCCCCAAAGTTCCAAGAGACCACAATCATTATTTCAAGGGATTTGAAAGTGAATTTCCTTTCTTCACAACATTTCCACTTCGGGGTTTCAAATTCCTAGTTCCCCCTACTATCATACTTGGAAGGGTTTTCTGTGACCCTAGAAGAGTGTATTTTTTAGCTTCTTCTTCCTGGAGCCCTTGAGGCTTGTCGTCCTGACTTTTGCGACATGTATTATTTTGAGACATGATCGTCTTGCCCCTCTTCACCTAGGATCTCCGTCTCTGAGCTATATTTCACATATGAGAACGTGATTTTTGTGTCTTTGAATGCATCCTAATCTTTTGGCCTTGGTTCTATTGGATTGATGCTTGTTTCCATCAAACCTTCAAAGATGATCACTGTATTTCCTTTGTGTTGTAGGGGAACGACGCTCAATTTTGGGATTGACTGGGAGTTGATTTGGACTAAAGGTTGCTCGGTGGGTGTTTTCGTAGCACCATAAATGGTACAGATTCCCTCTTTTGTGATTTCTTCCAGTTGTGATAAATATTCAAACTATTTCGATGAGGAGATGGTCACCTTTTGAAAAGGGTTTTCATTCCAATTCGTGTGTGATTTCATTTCGATGACTGAGGTTATTGAACCCCCATTGGAGGTGTTAGTTGCAGATTATGCCCTATTCCCATGGATACCTATTTTTCATGAGACCACCTGCTATTTTTCTTCACGTTGGTTGCTTGGAGGAGTCGCTTTGACCCTTTTGCAATTTCTTGCGAAGTGCCTGTATTCATGACATGACTTGCACTTGAAGGGAATTTGTTCATAATACAAATGTTGGACATGTTTTCAATGATCCAAGGATATTATCATTGCCTCGGGTACTCCTTTCTCCAGATCAGCCTCTATTCAAATTTTGATGCAAGAGAAGAGGTTTTCCTTCGGTTCTGTCCTGTCTATGAATTGACCAATAAAGTTACCAATGCTTTTAAGGGTATCATCGCTCCAACAATGCAGAGGAAGGAGAGGGAGCCAAACCCAGAATGGAATTGTAGAGGAAACATTGTTATCAGACTAATCGGTAGATGCAGACACTAACAGATCTCCCTAGATCCACCTGGATCTAAAACAAAACAGGATAGGACATGACCCTTTCCCTAAGTTATGACCATTGAAATAGCTAGTAAGGAGGAACAAATGACATACCTTTGTATCGCTTCCTTAGGTCTCTGTTGCTCCCTCTTCGCTCCAGTGATCTCATGAGGTCAAGACCAAGACAACACAAACCAACCAAAGTGAAGATAGCAAAACGTATTCAATCGTCAACTTATGTGTATGATCAAGGAGTTACACAATAAAGTAAGAATGAATTTATGGGAAAAGGACAAGCCGTTGTATCATATTAATCGAAAGTAGAATATACAAGTTGATTGCCTTGATGTCGCAAGCTTCCTTTTAGTGACTATTGGTTCCAAAACACACACTTGCTCGATCCTTGCATGAAGAAGATACAATTCCTCTTGATAGACTTACTAGAGTCTCCAAGCTTCTGTTCAAGCAGGGTTCTTCATACAATTCCTTCACCAATTCTCCAATTAATCTTGCTTAACCTTTTCCATGAGAATCCTATCAATATATAAGAGAGGATGAGATGGTTACATGGATGAGAATGATCCCACCAAATCACGGAAACCAGTAAAATGATAACCATTCGAATGCCAACCCATTTTCTAGAAGATTCCCTTCTAGAACCGTCGAGACTTCTTCCTTTTTCCAAGCTTGATAACAAGTTCGCACCCTAGGTATAGAGCACAGTGCGATAATTTCGCACCCTAGATGAAGGTGGCCTGCGAGAATGGGTCATTCTCGTAACCTAGGCTATAAGAAGCTTGCAAACTCTCTTTAAAAATATGTTTTCTGGAAGGAAATGAATGCCACTTTTCTCAGGAGAAAGTTCTTGTTAGGAGCCTAAGTACACCATTGTCAATACACCATCAAGATGACCAAAATCATGGGTAACAGAATGCCCCCCAAAGTGTGAGGCCAGAATCAGTGACAACTGAAATACTTTGTAAATTGCGTGTGTGTGTCGGAAACCAGGAGTTCACCTAATCAAAAACCTACGAACAACTAAGCATCTGCAGAATATCATAGTAGTTCTGAGGTAGTCATTCCCATACTCAGATCACGGACGGATGACATCATAAACATAGGTCATGGCCACCAATCATACACTGTGGATCCATGCCGTCAAAACATCGCATAGCCACCAAGAATACACTGTGGATCCATGCAAGAAAATTCAAATTGAGACGACATAGCCACGAGACATACAAAGTGGATCTATGTGTCAACAAATTATACATATTCCATCGCAACCTGGACCAAAGAGATAAGATCCAGGGTCATCAATCCCATCACCCAAAAGTACAAATCTAACCATGTGATTACATGTGTCGAAGTCGAACATGGTAGAAACCACTTGATTACCGGTCATTGATGAAAACCGTTAACAAGTGTGATGGAAATCACCATTAATGTCAATGACTCCCAAGGTACACTAGTACAATCCACCAAATGTGAATAAATGAGTTGAGGTCGAACATCCGACGAAATCCTCCGATTGGGGGTCAATGATGAAAACCCATTGTCGAAAGCGAGGAAACCTGCCATTGAGGCATGCAAGTTCCAAGGTACCAAATAATTTCTAAGTCTTGTTTCTGGATAATGAGCTGGAGTCGACAGAACAAAACTCATCATAGGAGGGCCTTGATGTATCCCCCATCAATGACACAAAATGAGTAACAAATTTTGAAGGTAGAACAAAGTATGATGTAAGTTGAACTGGACACAGGGAAGGCCAACACGGAGAGAATGGACAACTACAGATGGTCGACTCAATAGAGGTTTCGGATGAATTTCTCTTGAACATATGAATGACACGACCAATGATTTGGCAACATTGAGTCAAAGATGACTCAGGATATGACCTTATAGCAAACTGAATGAGAGACAAATGGATTTCCCAAACCAACTTCAAATAACGAATAAGGGGGTGTCATGTTCAAGAGTGACACTTCTACCAATAATATGAATACGAAAACACATCCCTTTCCCAAATTTTCCCCCACCATTTCTGGTGAGTACCTCTTTATTTTTACGCAAGCTTGAGGAGGATAACATATGCTTGTTGATGTAAGCTCATCCTTCGGATGAGTCCTTCGGAGTATGTTTAACGAACCCTAGGAAGGAGTGGTTTGGTCCCATTATGGGTCTTTCGATGTTTGTTTAACGAGTCCAAAGATAGAAAACTCGAAGGTTTTTCATTATTATAGAGTCTGGAAAAACACTTAAAAGAGAACTCTCTCAGTTCCTTTTTTGTAAAAATAGTTTGATGAGACCAAAAAAGAGATAAATTATCGCCAAATAGACGCTTTCTTCAAATACTTTAATGAGCGTGAAAATAGTAAGGTCGCTCGACGATCTTTTCATGTTTAGAGAGTCTGAAAAGAGCTTAAAGAGGACTCCAGGGGGTTCCTTTTTCGTATAACCTTGTCGAGCCCAAAAAAGTGATAAAAGTGCGTTCGATCATGTTCTCATGTATTTTCGAGCGTGAGAATGGACAAAGACCAATCTTGAGGTTTTGTGGAAAAAACCATAAAAAACAACTTAAACATGTGATGAAAAGAGGAAAAAATATCAGTATCCTTGTGTATGAACATCGAAGTCGTCATGTCTGTAAAAGTCTCATTCACAAGGGTATTAGGCATTAGGTTTTAATAAATAAAACAATTATAAAAAACAAATAAAAATGGTAAAAGTGAATATAAGGGGGTAAAATTTCTTTATACCATAGTCATTGTAACTTTGCCAATATTTTAGCCCAAACCCCTCTTTTGCCCTTGAATTTTGGCGTTCGATTGCGGGAGGTACGAGCATCCATTCGATGAACCATCTCTAGAAATGAGGTAAGCTCCTTGTCTTCTATACTTTCATGGTTCCATTTTTCATTTTCATTGGTAAAATTCATGTTTTTGAGTTTGTTTTAGGGGTTAAATTTGCGCTCAGCCAATCTCGCAGGCCAGCCACACGGGACCTGCGAGAATGCATCATTCTCACAGGTGGCCCCAAAGGCACCTACTAGAACCTTGCACTGTGCCTAAAGGGCACATGTGAGAAGCCCAAAGTGAAAAAAATCTTTGAAGTTTACTCAATGAAAAAGTTACCAAGTGTTGAAGAGAGTCGTTGACCTTCTTCTTATGTGTCTTATGTAGGCATTTAGCTATCACCATGGTTCTGGAATGGCGTGAAAGAGAGCATGAAGAAGATGATGCTATTTTTGGGAATAAACTGGGCACCGTTGTTGCTTTGCGAGACTGTGGTCTCCTAAAATTCTTCCGTATCTCGGGTATGAGGGCCCAAGTCAGACTATTGGAGTACCTTGTGCATATGTGGGACGTGGACCAACAAGTTTTCCATGTAGGGGTCCACACATTGTCCTTGGATATTGAGGACGTTTACTTCTTGACAGGATTGTCACGACGTGGGTACCACGCTAGCTTGACTGGTAGCAGAGGTGGTGGGTTGCCTATGAGTGAATATTGTCGTTTGTACTGTGTCCCAGAGGCTAAAAGGAGCAAAGGAAAAGTGGTCATTTGGGGGGTGCAGGATTTGACCCTTCACACTATTTTGTTCACCATTTCTTGTATTGTTGGGAGCGCTTCTCCTCACATGTCTCTCTAGAGCTACTTTCAGTATGCCATAGAGTGTATTGAGCCTCGGGTCTTTAACTAGGCAGACGCAGTGCTTTGTAGCGTGAAGAGGCAGTTGACCAAATGTAGGAGAGGTGACCTGAAGCAATTCGGGTATGGGTCATTGTTGGTGTCCTTCTTTCTTGAGAGGGTTCCCTTGCTGAGGTTGTAGGTTGAGTGGGGTTTATCAGCTCCAGAGGATCCAAGAATGTTGAGGTGGTGTCAGCTCATGGCCCGGCACGTAGTTGGACCAATCATCAAATACAATGATGCCTTCTTCGACTGGTTGTGACCACAGATGCTGATGGTCAATGATTATGCCTATGTCGGGTTGGACTTTCAAGGAGATCTAGACTTGGCACTACCCGAGGGCGCTCAGTGGGGAGATCTTGGTAAGAAGTACACATTTTTTACTTTTTTCAATGTTTTTTGTGGATTTTATCATATGCAAATGTTTTTATGTTTGTCCAATGTCTAATTACAAAAATTCCTTTTTAATGACACAAACGTAGGGCCTTATCAACCACCTGGTACTTATCCTATTCAGTGACGAGGAGAGGTGGATCCAGTGCCACGATGGGATGCTGAAGATTATGAAGTAGTGGAACAAAATTTAGAGGGTTTGACAGTAGACATTCCAGACATGCCTCTTGGAGAGGTTCCATGATATTATTAGCATCATACGGTGGGAGTGTCAGAGTCCATTGGTCGAATGCTTCATAGGGTTGCCCAGGCAGTTGTGTGTTACCATGAACATCATCCATGACGTCTCTTTGTAGAAGCTATGAGCTTCATATTTTGAAATTTTGGTCCTCGAACAAAACTTTTTGTAAAAAACGTTTTGATCGTTATATATACATACGACCTCTACCGGTTGATCTTGTGTTGTGTGAAAGTTGATGTGGTTGATTTATAAATGACCCAAATGTCTATATAATACATAGTTAGCTAATGCATCAGTTAATGTATTTAGACATCTAGGAATATGATGATACTCAATATAATCAAAATAACGTTCCAAGAGGCGAATCCGCAAATACACCTGTAACAAAGTAGGACTTCGAATAACATAGACATTACTTAACTGTAGTACTACGAGCTGTGAATCGAGTCACACAACCAAGTGACGGATACCAAGCAAGATAGCATCAATCAACAATTCGATAACGATGCTATACTCTGCAATATTGTTGGTCGCACGGCCGAGGCACACACCTCGTAAAGAGACAAGTTCGTTTGTAGGGGCGTAAATTGCCCATGTAGTGGAAGCAAGGTTCTGATTACTACGCCTAGTGCCATCAGCGAAGCCAAAGTAGGGTAGCAAAGACTCCGACATCTGGAAATTAAACACAATGTCACATAAGGGCAAAGACCAGATAATGACAAAAGCAAACTACATTAACACACATGAAGTATGATACAATAAAAATACAAGTACTCGTGCACAGGTGATTTTATGCATAGTACTTCTTCAAGTACAACCCATTTTTGGGTTCACTCAAAGGGATACCATCATAATCTACTAACTCGTAAGATCCTTTTTCCAAAACTCATTTAATGATATAAGCACCTCGCCACATGGCTTTGAATTTTGCATCTCTTAGCATATCTCAATCTTGATCGTAGAGGAGAACCAGATCTCCTTCGGAGAAAACATGAGGCTTGACATCTTTGTCATATTGGGCCTTGACACATTTCTTCTAGGATTCTATGACTAGGGTAGCATTACGTCGAGTTTCGTCTAATCGCATAAGATACAATAGAAATTCTTCCTCAGCAGAAGTGTTTGGTAGGAGTTCAACAACTAGTTTTAAAGAGGGTATCTCGCATTCGATCGAGAGAATGGCTTACAAACCATAGACTAACCAAAAATGTGTAAACCCAGTAGCAGACTTAACGGATGTCCTGTAAGCCCACAATGCTGAAAACAACATTGTGTGCCAACTTGTTTTGTGAATCCCTATCATTCGTCGGAGCATAGTTATGAGAACTTTGTTAATTGATTCGACTTGGCCATTGGCTTATGGGTAATAGGGCGTTGAGTTTTCATGGCGAAGACCCAACTTTTCAGTGAGTTTGGACATGATGGAGTTTCTAAAGTGGCTACCGTGATCAATGACGATAGCCCGAGGAACACCAAAATGAGCTATGATGTGATTAAAAATGAATAATGCTGCAGTCTTTCCAGTATTGTCAAATGTCGGCATCGCCTCGACCCATTTCGTAAAATAATCTACGGCTACAATAATGTATCCATGCCCCCCGACCGAGTGGGGGTGACATGTCATGAAATCGATGCCCCATTTCGCAAAGTGACCAACGGAGACCACAGGGTGAAGAGGAGCGGGATGTGACCGTATCTTATGATTATAGGTGTGGCAAGCGTGGCATTTTTTGGACGACGATTATGCAATCGTTAAATAAAGAAGGCCAAAAATACCTTGCTCGTAATATCTTCTGGGTAGTAGCATACCCAGACATATGACCACCATAGGCTCTAGAATGGCAGTCATTTAAGGCTTTCTCGGCTTCATCAAACGTGAGGCAGCGTCGGAAAACTGGGTCAATCCCGCGGCGATAAAGAGTATCCCCGAGGATAATCTATTGATGGGATTGGTAGTGTATTCGAAGTTGGTCAGTACTGGACAAATTATCTTGGAAATTATGGTTTTGGATATATATGATGATATCTCCATACCAAAGACCATCGGAACTAATGAGGAAAAGGGATTCATTAGGTAATGAATCGGCTGCTACATTTTCCGTGTCAGAGTGGGGAAAGTTCCATATCAACTTGGCAAATACTAAATACTTCTTGGACTTGGCTCATTCAAATTCCAAGTCAAACTCCTGGAGTATAGCTATCCATTTGGAGTATTTCCCCCCTAGCAATTGACGTGTGAGAATGTGTTGCATAGGGTTGCAGTTAGAAATCACTGTAGTCTTGCGAGAGAGGATATAGTGCCAGAAATGTTGAACTGCTTGGAGGACTGCCAAGGCCAATTTTTCAACATGTAAATACTTGGTTTCGGTAGGCGTTAGAATTCGACTCAAGTAATAGATAACATGTTCGTCATCAGAATCATCCTCTTGGACGAGAACCATAGCAATGGTGTAATCTAAAGCTGTGAGGTAGAGTAAATAATCACGACTGTAATCGGGGGGGGGAAGAGAAGCAGAGCACGTGTCAGGGACAGTTTCAAAGCTTCAAAGGCTTTGTTTGCGATGGTATCCCATACAAACTCAGACCCCTTTTTGAGGAGTCGCGTAAATCCATGAGTTATCTCAGTGTAGTTCGGGATGAAACAACGAAGAAAGTTTTCTTTCCCTTGCAAACTTTATAACTGGTGAAGTGTAGAAGGAGGAGGGAGATTAAGAATTGCCTCGACCTTTAAAGGATCTACCCTGATCCCTTGACGGGAAACAATAAAGCCTAGAAGTTGGCCGGATTCCACGCAGAAAATGCACTTGTGAGGATTCAAGAGTATATGGTAAAACCGACAGCAGACGAAAATGGCTCAGAGGTGGATTGGATGATCGACTCGGCACATGGAATGAGTGGGTAATTCATCAAGATATGGTTGCACGATGTGCTTGATATCATGGAAGGCATAAGACATAGAGCGTTGAAAGGTTGTGCCTGCATTCTTGAGACCGAAAGGAAGTTTTCGATAGGCAAAAGTGCCCCAAGGACAAATAAAAGTTGTCTTATGTTGATCCTCGGGAACAATATTGATTTGATTATATTCATAGAAACCATCCATCAGAGAGAAGATTTCACTTCTGGTGCAATCGTTGACAATCTGATCGACGAAGGGGGTAGGAAAGTTGTCCTTAGGACAAGCTTTTTTGATATCTCTGTAATCAACGCATACGCGGATTGTGCCTTGTTTCTTGTCAATCGGGACCAGATTGGAAACCCAGTCAGTGAGGGCCACTGGGTAAATAAATCCGGCTTGAGAAGTTTCTTGAGTTGAAGCTTGATAACAACCACTTTTCGTGGCTGAACTGGATGAAGGCATTGCCAGATGGGTTTAGTGTCTGGGTATGTCTTGATCTCATGTATCACAATGTCGAGGTCAATACCTGACATTTCTTTGTAGCTCCAGGCGAAGACATCACGAAACTCTTTGAAAAGTGGCGTGTAAGTGACGATTTCATCAGGGGAACATGAAGCTCCGATATGCACATTTTCGACAATTCCAAGTTTGATGGATATGTCGAGGGGAATAGTGGGTGAGATATTGGTTAGGTTCCCTTCAGAAAACACATTGTGTGTGGAATCGAGAATGGTTGAAATGATGACAACGGTCGACAGGGTCGAGATTCGTTGGTAGTTCTCGAGGGCATGTTTCTCCAGGAAGAGGATGGAATGGTGATGTCCATCATCCCAAGGGGTGTCTTCCATGACATACATGATCATCTCGTCTGTAGGAAAAATGACATGAAAAGGGTCTGGAGATAACTCACCAAGAGAAGGGGTCGAAGGGGTTTCCGATTGAATGGCCCGATAGGTATATTCGACCAGACTTAACGACATTTTTTCGCCGTAATGAAGATGATCACCAGGGTCAGGTACCATCCATGGGTTGTGAGACACAGGGGTTCCGTGAATCGAGGTGGAGATCATGTTGATTGAAGAAATAGATGAGTGTGGAACATCGAGCGGTGGAATGGGGAAAGTACCCATTAACGAAGAGTCTTTGAGAAGTCCCACATCGACATTCTTGTAACTTGGAGGGGTTTTGGCAATGAATGGTATGTTTCCAGTACGCGTATCCAAGTTAAAGAAGGCTAATTGGTCGACGGTGATGACCTTTCCTTGATGTGGGAAACATACAACATGAAAAAGAGTCAACACAACTGCGCGCATGGAATCGATCCAGCTACGGCCAAGCAGAACATTGTAATCGAGAGGAGCGTCAAAGACTTCCACTTCGACTTGGACCGTTTTTCCTTCTAGCGTGATTGACAACGAAGGAAGAAAACCATAGGGTTTAAAACCGGAGCCATTGAAGGCTTTGAGAGTGTTATGGGATTCAGTCAAAGAGGGAGATTTGATGGCTTTCCAGCAGGTAACAAACATGACACACATCGAGGCACCCTCATCAATAACGGTTCTACAAATGTTTTTGTCGGAGACAATCACTTGGATTTGGAATGCATGTTGGGGGGGTAACCTTGGAATGTGATCTTCCAAGTCAAAAACTATTAAATTCGTGTTCGTCGGGTCGATTCCACCGATAGCTTTCAGCAGTGACTTCCATTGTGTGGGACAACTTTGAAGGACTTCGAGGGATGACATCGCAGAAGGTGCTTGGGCCAGATCTTCAACAATGTTGTAGTTATGGGCAGCACGAGCATGAGGATTGAAAGCTGATTTTTGAAGGACGCCCTTTGGAGCGGGTTGAAGAACTGTGTCAAGGCTCGGTCGTTTGATATGAAGAGGACCGTTGGTAGGTGGAATCATAGGAGAGGGTTGTACCAATGAAGGAGGTATATCATCAACCTTCTCTTTAGAGGGAGAATAATCTTTGGCTCGAGTGGTGAGTGCAATGTCATTCTTCTTTGAATCGCCAGTACACATCAATACATAGGACGTAGTAGAAGGGGAGGGTTGGTCATGAATGACCAATTGGGCCTGTTGTTGAGAGGGGAAGGGTTGGGACAAAACGGTCGGAGCAGGTGGTTTTGGCGCTCCTTGAAGGAACTTAGTGACCTCGGCATGTCGTGGACAATCCTTCGTGTAGTGATCATCACCATAGATAAGACAAGGGTATCAAGGCTTGCGCTTATCCCTATCGTCAACAGGAGAAGTTTTGGATTTCTCTGCTTGTAAAGTATTTTTGTCCTCCTTATTCTTACCCTTTCCTTTTCTGGATTTGTTTTTACCGACTGGGGTAGACTGAACTGCATTTACCTCAGAAGTCTTGCCGGTGGAAGGGGTAAGAGACAGAGCATTTTGAACATTAGAAGAAGCAAGTTTGGGGTTGGTGCTTGAGGCAGAATGTGGTTGGGCATGGAAAGTGCCAATCACACTGTTGGCTGCATGAGAAGCAGCTGGAGTAGTTGAAGTGGCGGAAGTGGAAGGACAAGGTGCATCAGGGAGTAATTAGTAAAGGGTACCCGTTTGTGAGTAAACGAGGTCAAGGTATTGAGCACGACTTATGGCCTATTCTTCAGTGACAACTCCATCCATGGTGATGTCACGAGCGATGTAATTCACAAATGATGTCGTTCGAGTTTGATGAGATGTCGTCTCCTTCGCTATTCATGAATGTGATTGGATATATGAGTGGCTTTGGTTTGTTTAAAAGAACTCAAAATCTCAGTCCCCATTTCATAATAGATTGGTAACTGGTAGTGGGTGAGAAAATCCATAGCTAAGGTGTTGAAGTTGGCGAAGAAACCTTGTAGTAATCCTATATACCACTTCGCGTCATAATCCATGAGACTTCTTTGAAAAAGACGTAAATGAATAGAGTCATCCATTAAGGAGTTGGATGAGCACCAGAGGTGAAAAGTCATGACGTGATTGTTTGGGTCCTCTCCCACTTTTCCATCAAATTTAGGGATGTTTGATGGTAGCTTGGCTGGTATAGTGGGCCATTGAGTAGAGTGATGAATTGGATCATTTAAAATCCTTGACTGATTTGGGAGATCCAAAGTGGCCAAGAAGGGTAACTGTCTATTCACATGCGGGTACTAGTGGCTTTGGGGAGGGAGCCCCGTTGGCAAACCAGTGGGACCATAAGCAGTCTGCATATAATGTGAAGACCCAGGTAGATTCGACGGTTGTTGTGGAGGAAAGTATCTCATGGGGTTGTATCCTTGAATAGGGATGTGAGTTTGAGCATTCGAGCCCCAAATAGGATTGGATGTACCTAGATATGGTTGGCCTATACTAGGGGGTATAACGGATGTCGCTGGAATCTATTGCCCCCCAGTCGATTGAGGATTATGTTGTATCAGATGGTTCCAATACTGGGCCAAGTATGGAGGTATGTTTTGTCCGTAGGGTGGGGTCGGTGGGGGTTTTCCTCCAATCAGGGGTTGTGTTCCAATTGGGGGTTGTGTTCCAATTGGGATTTGTGTTCCAATAGGAATGTTCCCTACAAGGGGGGGTTGAGTCAGACCTCCTTGGTAAAATTGTCTACTAACAGGAATCTGGTAATTTGGTGTGAATGATGGAATAGTGCCACTAGGATTAGTGTTGCTGGTAGAGGATGAGAAAGGTCCTCCTAAAGGGGGTTGAGGAAGTGTCGGAATGAAGCCGGGAGGAGAGTTCCCAGAAGAAGAGGGACCACCAGGAGTTTCAGATGGGGTTTGTGTAGGAGTGGGAATAGAAGCATTCAACGCATGGTATCCGGGTGGAAGTCTCGGGGTGACACTAAGCGAGAGCGGTGTGTTAATGGGGGCTTGACTAGCCGTTGTAATCCTAATGTGAATACCCGTAGTGTCTGTGTAATGGACAATTTCTATAGGGACAGTCAAGATGTGGTCAGCTCGTGGAGCGTCTGTAACAGGAAAATAATAAGCAGTAGTAAAAGGTATTGTGTCTAGGTCAGAGGTTTCAGGGAATGCAGGTGAGACGGTGATTTCAACGCCTGATCCTGCACCAAAAATATCCCGTCTAAAAATGCCAGTAGACCAAAACGAATCTTTGCCCTCAAGTCTTAGAAAGGGTCTAGTCGGTGATCCAGAAGACACAACAACTAAGTCTCCAGAATAATTCACTCGCATAATACTTCTCTCAGAATCAGGGTGAAGTCGAAATTCCTCTCAAGAATTGGTAATTCATAACCATTCTAGAGAGTCAGTTCTTTCCACTTGTGGAGTGGTGATGTCTTGGACTTCACTCTATTGAGGAGAGCCCTCAAGTGAGCTTGTAGACAGGGGTTGAGAACCTTCCATATTTTCTGGAGGTAAGCCCTGCATTCTACATGAACAATGTGGAGGGTCTATTGCGAACGAGTTACAAAATCTAGTAAACAAACAACATGCGCTAGTAAATAAAATCTAGGAAACAACACCAAGCAAGGAAGACCTTCTAATTTTGATGTCACTAGTTGGTGATGAAATCCAACATCGCAACAATGAGATGAGAAGGGGTTGGGCTAGGGTGGAAAATTTATGTTGATGACCTGCTTAACGGACTTACACCCTGGTGCAAGCTCCCACACATAATCGTGGGTATACCCTCCAAGGAGCCTGAGTGAGTTTGGCCAATATCAATTCCAGGTACCATGAAGACTTGCCCCTTCACATTCACCTTGTGTAAGACCCTAAAAATATATGCCACTAAGGTTACCACCGACAACAATAAAGCCTAAGGGGACAGTCGACAGTCCGATCCACATGCAGGGCAGGGTATCTAGCCCAAAATAAACTCAAGAGGCTTCCACTCATCATTGTGGGTATACCTCTAAGTGACCCCCATAGTACATGCAATATCTACACCGATATCAACAAAGCAAGGTGAGTAGCTCTGTCAATATCAATGCGACCTCGTGTTTGACCCTTGTGTGAGAATGGCTTCCCAGGACAAAATGTTGTAAATCGAATTTGACACTCCTTAACACAAGATGCTATTGTGTGTTTTGTGCTTTAGAGAGTGTATCTCTCTGCCAATTCCAAAGCGCTAGCCTAGCTAATTATTGGTGTAATAGAGCCCTAGAAAAGAGTTACTAGTTAAATTTTTAAAATTGCGCAATGTTGTTAAGGGTTGTTGTTACTCAAAGAAAACGGAGATGAAACTAGTGTTGTGTGAGACTCTGACCCAACAATGCATAGATAGGAATGAAATATATCAATTTTCGTTCGATGAATCCTATGTACGGGAGGGAAAGAGAAGTATTCTAGAACAATCTTGAACTACGATACACAATTTTATTTAAAATGTAGTTTCAACGAATCACGCAATAATGACAATTCTCTATGTGTTCTTTTTCAACAATTTCAACAATTGATTTTCAATATTTTCAAAAAAAAAAATCTTTTAAAAGAAAAAAGTTTTTTACTTTTCAAAAAGGATCTACACCAAGGTGGTGGAAGTAAGGAAAAACAATAACTAATGAAAAAGCAATAAACAAAACCCAAACTAATCTTTCAATGGAGACAAAAATGACAAGCAGACAAGACTAGTATTTTCAATTGCATGAGAAAAATGATCTTCCAAATAATGAGCAAATGAGAAAGACAAGGAATATCAACTTTCAAACCAATCACCGGCCTCTAACCAAACAAGTACTCAGATTCCAGGATCAGAGAGTATACCCTTGCGAAGACAAGTCAAGAGATGAGAGTTGAGAAAAAGATGGACAAGAAGAGCCTTTGATTTTCGAAGACTGATCGTGTACAAAATCCAAAGTCAATAAAACATCAACCAGTGGTCCAAGAATTTATTTTCAGACACCTATACTGATCTGGGCATCTGAGCATGCAAAAACCTTAAATCCAAAAATTTTAAAAGAGGGTTTGCAGGCTATCAGTAATACACAGTGCGAGAATGGGGCATTCTCACAGGCTACCTTTGAGCAGGGTGCGAGAACCTCGCACTGGACATAAAGGCAGAGTGTGAACTCAAGGTGTTCTCGTAGGCCACTGTGGGGTTCAGTGCGAGAAGGCCTGAAACTTGGCAAAATTTTGGAAAAAGACAAAAAAATTGAAGGGACTTCTGGACCTACGGAGTCTATCAGGGTGTCCTGAAGACTCAGAGATTGATGGAAATGAAGAAAGGTAAGGCAAGAGAAAATGGCCAAGGAAAAACACCAAAAACCACGAAGAAATGGGTTGCATCCCCAGTTGAGTCGCCAATTTTGTTATCAGACTAATTGATAGGTGTAGACACTAACAGATCTCCCTAGATCCACCTGAATCTAGAACAAAACAGGATAGGACATGACTCTTTCCCTAAGTTATGACCATTGAAATAGCTAGTAAGGAGGAACAAATGACATACCTTTGTATTACTTCCTTAGGTATCTGTTGCTCCCGCTTCACTCCGGTGCTCTCGTGAGATCAAGATGAAGACAACACAAACCAACCAAAGTGAAGATAGAAAAACGTATTCAATCGTCAACTTATGTGTATGATCAAGGAGTTACACAATAAAGTAAGAATGACTTTATGGGAAAAGGACATGCCGCTGTATCATATTAATCGAAAGTAGAAGATACAACTTGATCACCTTGATGTTGCAAGCTTCCTTTCGGTGACTCTTGGTTCCAACACACACGCTTTCTCTATCCTTGCATGAAGAAGATCCAATTCCTCTTGATAGACTTGCTAGAGTCTCCAAGCTTCTGTTCAAGCAGGGTTCTTCATACAATTCCTTCACCAATTCTTCAATTAATCTTGCTTAACCTTTTCCATGAGAATCCTATCAATATATAGGAGAGGATGAGATGGTTACATGGATGAGAATGATCCCACCAAATCAGGGAAACCAGTAAAATGATAACCATTCG
>SNQJ01S0007303.1:17022-29738 GCA_010110895.2 Picea sitchensis | reverse complement strand
TTTTTATGAATAGAACTTTTATTAATTGATAATATATATTATGAATCAAAGAAATGAAATTTATAAATTTATGGCTAATGTTTTTAATGTGTGTGTATGTGTGTGTATAAGCCTATTTTATTTAACATGTAAAAGTTTATAATATGTTAATTTTATTATTAATACATACATCATGTATACCATGAAAAACTATAACCCGTAACTTGTAACCTTGCACTCTTCTTCACATAATTTGTTTCGATCCTGTGCTCTTATTCACATAATTTGTGTCAACCCCAAAGTAACTCATAACCTGTTGGTGCATTTCATTGGCTATTGTTGATGTGAAGGCCCTTCTAACAGAGCATAAAATGTGACTAGGTACCCCAAGTTTCATGCGCTTCTGTCAGATTTTCAAGCTCAAGTGATCACCCTCCTTCGTTTGCGATCGATGGCGACCTACTTTGTTAACACCTTGAATATTCATTGAAATCTGTGTTGAATTTGTACAAAGTTTGGGCCTGAATTCGAAAGTCAAACATTAAATCTGACGAATCTGCCAGACTCAAGCATATTGTTTGACCACACATTTGTCAGTTGTATGGAGGTTTGAGGCAACATTTCATAGGTTGAACTGAATGAAGAAGACCTGAATTGAATCTAATCCAAACTTGAACTTTGTTTTGAGGTTCACTAAACTTCAAACCTCAAGGTTCAAGTTTTGTGAACCCTGTGACTTAGATTGCCCACCTATCTCAATCATGAGATGTACGACTAAGATTAAATCCTAATTTAAGTGAGTAATGTTCTATAACTTATAGAACATTTTATTTGGATTCCTAAGACTAGTTGACTTAAAAAGATTAAACTTTCACTTTTTCTTTTATTTTTAAAGTGAAATTACAAGATGAAACTATTTCCCACTTTTCCTAAGTGGTCACTAATAGATTGTCTTGAACCACTCATGCATGTTCATATTGTTCCTGAAGAAGTTATCTTCTCAAGCTACATTTCTCAACACTTCCTCTTAGCGAGGAAGGAATTATACACCAATCCTAGTCCATCTTTGAATGCTTCAAACTTCTCTTTTGCTAAGGGCTTGGTCAAATATTAGCTACACACTGATTTGTGGGAATACATCGGAGCTTCATTGCTTCCTTCTGAATGATGTCTTGTATGTAGTGATATTTGATCTTTATGTTCTTGGATCTGTCATGCAACAATGGATTCTCAAAGAGTTTTATACAACTCTAGTTATCATAGTAAATCACTATGGGGTCCAACTCCTGATCAAACAATCTTGCAAGTAACTTCCAAAGCTAGATGGCCTCACGACTAGTAGTATTGGTCTCCATGTATTCTGCCTATGTTGAGCTAAGTGCCATGGAAGTATGCTTCATGTTGAACAAGATATTATTGTTGATCCCAAGATGAAGCAACACCCTCAACACCCTAAGGTTCTCTTCCTGTTTGTTGTATTGTATGCCCAATCTGAGTCTGAATACCCTTGCAAATTCACTTCACCATCTCCAAGATATCTTAGTACATACTCCACTTTCAAGTTTCGAGTATGGTACTATGTACTAAAAATTTTGCATATTAAAATTTAAGAGAGGGTTTGCATTGTTGCATATTTCCAAATTGCTTGCCATTTCAATTTTACCATGGCTCCAAGAGTGAAATACCTTGCATGGATCCATTGTGATATTGTTGATAATGAGATGTATTGCAAATATTGCGAGAAGCACATAAATGGGGGAGGATTCATAGGCTGAAACAACACTTAGCTGCTATAAGAGGCCAAGTTAAACCATGCAAGGCACCATTGGATTATATTGCATAGATTATATTGGAATTGCAAAATCATTTTGAAAATTTTGAGAAAGACAATGCTAAGCAAAATGAGATAAATGATGAAATAGGGAGGAAGAGGCAACTTACTGCAATGAGAGAAAATGTTGGGTTTGAATTTGAACCTGAAGGCTCTTCATCTATCTTCTCTACCAATGTTATGGACCCCTTCCATTATGTTCCTTCCCCTCGTGATAGGTAGCCTAAAAAGAGGAAGAACATTACAAGTTATTTTACACCTTCCCCTAGTGTTGCTAGTGCCTCTCAACCAAGTCAAACTCAGCCCACCTTAAATAACCATTGGAAGAACCAATAAAAAGGTGTTTCTTTTGAATACATAGCTAGATGGTGGTATGATTTAGATATCCCCTTCAATGATGCCTTCTCTCCTTATCACCAACCTATCCAGGATGTTGTTGTTGCTGCAGGAAAGGGATTCAAAGGCCCTAGTTTACATGACTTGAGGGGATCTCTTTTGCAAAAAGAGGTTTCATCCATAAAAGAATACTTGAAGGGTTTTAGAGATTCATGGGCCAAGACAGGTTGTACCATCATGTCATATGGATGGATTGATGGAAATAATCGTACATTCATAAATTTTCTTGTCTCTTTCCCTCAAGAAACCATGTTTTTGAAATTTGTTGATGCATTTGATAAGGTGAAAGATGAAAACTTGTTATTTCATATTTTGGATGAGATTGTTATATCAATGGGGGAAGAAAATGTTATTCATCTCATCACTGATAATGCCTCTAACTACATTCTTATTGGTAGAATATTAGATTCCAAATAAAAGACTATATTTTGGACTCCATGTGTTGCACATTGCATAGACCTCATCCTTGAGGACATATGCAAACATGAATGGATCAAGAACATTGTATAGAATTCCAAATGCATGACAAAGTACATCTACAACCACTCATGGGTATTGAACCTAAGGAGGAAAAACATCGAGGGAAAGTAACTTGTTAGGCCTGCCATCACGAGATTTGTAACTCACTTCCTCACATTGCAATCTCTCCTTTCCCAAGAACATAACTTGAAAAAAATGTTTTCAAGTGATGAATGGACTGAATCTGGGTGGGCTCACAAACAAGATGGAAAAGACACCAAAAATAAAGTTTTTGATAACATTTTTTGGAAAAAAGCAATAAAGGTTGTGAAAATTGGCGAGCCCCTTGTTAAGGTGTTGCAACTAGTTGATGGGGAAACATTGACCATGGGTTACATCTATGAGGCCTATGGATCACGGAAATGAGAAGATAAGGACAACCTACAAAGATATATTAGCTAAGTATGGGTATATCTAGGATATGATTGATAATAGATGGAACAATCAACTCCATCGTCGTATACATGAAACTAGGTATTTCTTGAACCCAAGGTATCATTACAGAGCTCAATTAGGAGAAGATCAACTTGGGAGGTCAAAGATGGATTGTATGAATGATTGGAGCGAATGGTCCCTGATGAGGTAGAGCAACTGGAAATACACCAACATATCAGTTCTTTCGCTAGAGCCATGGGTAGCTTTGGAAAAAACCTTGCAAAGATTGCAAGAGATGTGGATGAACAAGGTAAGCAATTCCAAAGTTTTTTTAAGATTGTTTAAAGTTTAAAGTTCAAATAATTAATTTTTTTCCATGGTCACAATCTAATCATTAATGAACTAGCATTGTCCTTGCAACACATTGGTGGGAGTCATTTGGTAGCTAGTGTCCTCAATTGAAAAATTTTGTAATTCAAGTCTTGAGCCAAACTTGCAATGCTTCTGGGTGTGAGAATAATTGGTCTGTCTTTGAGGAAGAAGAGAAATCATTTGGAACAAAAATGGTTGAATGATATCATCTTCATGCAGTAAAACCTTCGACCAAGGTGCAACCAGTTGTTGAACATAAGGCTTGATATAGATCCCATTGTGTTGGATGATATTGATCCAACCTCAGAATGGGTGGAGGAGTCTCACCTAACATAGTTTGATCATGATTTTGATATTGATGACTTGGAGTTGGGGGGGATTGATTTGGATCTGGATCCATTGGTAGGAGCTGAAGTAAGTGGAAACATAGCACCAAGCAGGGCACATGCAAGCATTAGTTGTGCAACTCGTTCATCTCGTTCTTTCTCTAGTACTACTACAGCTACTGCAATTGCAAATGTCCTCAAGGAGTTTGAGTCCAAAGACTTTGAGCCAGAGGATGATTTTGTAACTCCTGTTGAGGATCCCATTTCTAGCACTGGTGATGAGTTTGATGATTGATCACGTTGATCAATGATATGTACTATGTATTATGTAGTAGACCAATAGCTTGTAGCATGTTTTTTGGACTCTAGAGGCCATTTAGTTCCTCATTGATTATGTATTTTTTTGTTGATGTGTATTACACTCGGTGCCATTTTGATATATTCTCCCTTACATGGTATATACATGAGTAGACTTTGCATATTTTGTCTTTAATGGTTTGGAATCTTTAAAATATATTTTTTCATTAAAATTTAAATATTTTATGTATATTTTAGTAAAATTGAGTCATTGAATTTAGATTAGTTCGTGTCAATCCAAGTCTGAGTCGAAGTTGACCCTCAACCAATTTTGATTTTTAAAACATTGTATGTACAATGTGGGATCAACCAATGTTGAATCTGAAGTTGTCACCTTTTTTATATTAGTGATCATGGATGTGGCCATAGGTTTTCAATCCTTCATCCGGAACCCTTTTAGGATCTCAATTGCATGCTTACCTTACCCAAGGAATATCTCCCTTGGTCTTTGCCAAACCTTGAAATACAAGAAGTAGTGCATCATGCCAATGTATTTCATCTCAAAATTAGTATCCATATCTACTTTGCACCTTGCAATGAGTTTCTTTGCACTTGCAGAAGCAAGTCATCTACATACAACACCAAAATAAGAAGATCAATCCCAACACATATAATAGAAGTTAAGATATGTTTCACTTTCGGTGAAACCCATACTTTGCAAATATCCATTTATCCTAGAATACCATGCGCTTGGTGCCTACTTGAGTCCATATAAGACTTTATTAAGCCTGCAAACATGGGACTCTTTCCCATTTCCCATTTACATCAGCCTCTGCCAACTTATCCTTAGGTTCTTGACTATCCTCTTTTCCTTTCCACTTCATAGTCCTTACTAGACTAACTATACCTCCTTGGACTGAATTCTCCTTATGAATCTTTGTTCTACCATCTTCCATAATTCAACCTTTACCAAGAGTCTTTTCCATTAGTGCTCCTTTATGTCCTTTCAAGACAATTTCTTGCCCATTAACTATCAATGCAGGTTCATAATCATTGAATAAAATTTGAAGAGATAATCCCATTACCTCAAGTGTTTTCACTATATATATATATACCCTTGTTTGATCCTGACATAAGGCTATCTTCATGCCTCTTTTCTATTCCTTCTTTTGCAATCTGCAATTTCCTTTTTTCTTCAGACTATCTGCCATCTTTTTGCCAAGTCCTTCTGGCTTTATCATCTTCAACTTCCATAGTATTCTTCAATAATTTTCCATCTTTAGTGTCTTTGAACACATGTTCAATTAAGAACTATTCTATTACATACATCTCTTCTAACAACTTACATATGGACTAGGGTTTCATGTGGATTTCTCACCTTCTTGCTACATGGATTTCAAGCATACTTCTTGAGCTTGTGATGGAGCGCCCTAGGGTTTTGTGGTTGATTTGGCATGGTTTTGGCACTTATTGTCATTTATTCATGATCTATGAGGAGTTCTACACAAGATTTGAAAATTTACTCAATCAAATTCCCGAGGACATTAGCTTAAAGGATGGTGTCATCGTCCTTCTTCAATACAAAAAAGCCTTTGAGGGGAAATTTGGATTTATTTTAAGGGACAAGTCCCCAAAGATCCTTGTAGAAGCAAAAGAGCATGCTTCTAAGATTGAAGAGAATCTTATAGCTTCTCAAAACTTTGCCAATCCTAAAACTTTACATAATGATGAACCTGCTCAAAATTCTATGACACTTTTGGCCCAAAGACTTAAGCAAATAGTAACCGACTTCTCATAGAATCAAAGTCTCACAGTGACATTTTATCCCATAAATCAAAGCTTTGTTTTGAAGACACTTTCAAAGGAAAATGATTAGGATTGTCATATATATATGCATGTGACAACAACTCTTTAGATGATTAGAGGGTTGACTTAAAGAAGGGGAAAGAAACATAAAATTTCAATGTTGGGCTGACCTTTAATGATTACCTAAGTTTGGTTCAAATTGAAGTTCTAATTTTGAATTGGAAGAGAAATTTAGGGCCAACCCCTTGAGGAAGGTTATGTGCTTGTGTTAAATCTCTTACGCCCATGTGTAAATGGATAATGTTTCTTTGTTTGCTTAACTAGTAAAGAAGGTAATTACGTGGACGGTTTTGTGGGATCTTGATTGTGATACGATATTATCTCATTTTTAAGCCCGCATTCCCACATGTGAAGGAAGATTTTGGGTCTTTCTTACACGCTTGGTGAAGGAAACCCTAGCCCACTTGAAGAACAGTTGAAGATTGTGTAGATGATTTTGAGCAGAAAAGAGAGCATTGAAGGGCCTTTGGAGGCTAGATGTTGCACCAAAGACCCTCTTTTCCCCTCATTTGAGAAACAATTGTTGAAGAATTTTATGTTATACTTAGGAACATTTTTTGGAGATTGATCTAGTGGATGTTTTCTCTTTATTTTTTATGGATGTTTTGTGAAAATGGGTTTTCTTAATGCTATGTTCTTTATCTTAAGAGTTTTCATTATGTTGCATGTGATGTTTCTTGGGATATCTTGGTGAATGCTCTATTAGAGTAATAGTTGCATGTTAAATTTGTCTCCTTGAACAATCTTGAAACCCGAAGGAAGGATTGAGAGTGATCATCCCCTTCCCTTGTTTTATCCATCTTAACTCATTGAAGAATTCAAGGTTTTCCTTAATGGTTAGGAGTGGCTATCCCCTTAAGGATTTTCTTGGCTAGGGTTTAGTTCTAGGGGTTAGAAGTGGCTATCCCCCTAGGGTTTAAAACATATTTTTCTTGATCTTGTGCTAGTAGCTCTTGAAGGGATAGGACGACACCTAGTGTTTATGAGGGTATAAACTCTAGGGTTTTCTCTCCTAGGAGGTTGACCTAGGCTTATGAGGTGATAATCCTATGATATAATTTCAAGTCTTAGTTTTCTCTCGGTCTCGATTGAAGTGCTACATTAACTCCATATGCCTAATGAAAAGACTTTGATCTTGAGACCTCCAAGTACTTTATTCAATAGTCTAAAGCTACCCAAACACATTTTTCTTAGACTTCACTCCCCACATTGAGATTCTTTTCCCTAAGTCCTCACAATATTAATTGAGGGAAACCCCCTTCAGTCGGAGGAAATCTAGCTTGAAGTGAAAGAGGGTTGCTGAGGTGACACGGGCCTTCCCTCTAAGTTACGCATGATTGCACTTGAGCTTTCAGAATTTATCTCAACAATTGTGAGTTCATGTGATAACACACCCGAGACATATCCTAGTGATCCTAAGCCTCATTAGACAAGACCCCCTTTATCATTAGAAGTTATTCCTCCTCCTCAACCAACCTTGCCTAAGACTGATGATATAGATTTAAATATTGATATGGCTAGTATCTTAGCAAAGGTTAATGTACCTGTCCCTCTCAGTATTGATATTGTATTTTTTTTTAAATACCTACAACACAGTCGCTATTGCAACGTCTTGGAGTGTCGCTCCCATAGAACTCATGTTAGACCTAATACCACTTAACATCTCTCTTTCCACCTCCAATAAGTCTCTCTTTCCACCTCCAAGACATCGCTCTTTCCACCTCCAAGACGTCACTCTTTCCACCTCCAATACATCCCTCTTGCCACCTCCAAGAGTGTCACTCCCATAAAAACCACGTCGGAGCTGATACCTCTTAACGTTTCTCTTGCCACCTCCAAGACGTCTCTCTTTCCACCTCCAAGACGTCGGTCTTGCCACATCCAAGACGTCGCTCTTGTCACCTCCAAGACGTCTCTCTTGCCACCTCCAAGATGTCGGTCTTGCCAGCTCCAATATGTCAGTCTTTCCACCTCCAAGACGTCACTCTTGCCACCTCCAAGACGTAAGTATTACGACGACTATATGGGTTTTGGACATTCAAATCGAAGATGACACATGTCCACATGAAACATCACAATAAAGACAATATCTATGTCATCGGAAAAGAGACGTCATGTGAAACGATGTTTGAGGGGATCTGTTGTTTGTGGTTCTCCCGACAATATAGAGTGGCAATTGCATCAAACGCATCATCATAATTTGACCCAAATGTCATATATTGTTCCTTGATTTCTCATATATTCATTTTCATGCATAGAGACTCATCGACACACAAATGAATACAATAGACAGTCTCCTTTTGACATCAATGACAACACATTTTTCAATAATCTTCCACTTTTTCATTAATGGCAATAGTTAGTTACCTCAGTTCTTCTCCACTTCCTGTGACTCTCCCCCTTTCTTTGTACTTTATCCCTTTGACATCAATGGCAAAGGGATATTCTCCCCCTAAAAAAGTACTTTGTATTTTTTTTTTCTATAGTCAAACAACTTTCTTTGATGCTCCCCTTGAGCATGTGCCCTTCTTGCATAGTGTAGTGCCTCTTGGGAACCTTTTCATGAGATCTTAGTGATTTGATAGCATAGATACCACCCTTAATTTCTGTTTGAGACAATCAAAATCTTTTCTAGGAAGAGATTTGCTAAAGATATCAACAATCTATTTTGTTTTCGTCACATAATCCAATTTAACAACTTGATCGACAACCTGTTCTCTTAGAAAATGGTATTCAATAGGCATGTGTTCTATTTTTGAATGCATGATAAGGTTCTTTCAGATGCTTATTGCACTGGTATTATCACATAATATGGGAATTTGTTTCATATATTCAACCTAAATATTTTGTAATTTCTGCTTCATCCAGAGGACTTGTGCACAACAAACATTTGCTGCAATTTATTATTCTTCTCCAATCGACAAAGAGATCCATGATTTATTTTTACTCAACGAGGACACCAAGCAATTTCCTAAGAAGAACACACATCCACTTGTGATTTTTCGATCATCTATACAACTTTCCCAATCAACATCAGTTTATGTTGTTAATGTATATTCTTCACCTTTTGGATACCATAATCCGTAATCCAAAGTACCCTTCAAATACCTGAAAAATCTCTCAACTTCGTGTACATGAGTTTACTTTGGTGCAGATTGAAACCTTGCAGAAAATCCAAATACCTACTTGACATCTGGTCTTGAGGCTGTCACATATAATAACATGACAATCATATACTTCCATGGATTCATCATCTTTGCTTAACTTGTTTCCTGTAATCATGGGTGTAATCATTGGCTTGCAATCTTCCATTTTGAATTTTTTGAGCATCTCCTTAATGTATTTTGTCTGGGATATGAATATACCTTTGTTGGATTGAGAAATTTGCAGTCTTACGAAAAATGATAATTCTCCAGGCATTGACATTTCAAACTCCTTTTGCATTTCTTCAACAAACCTTTTACTCAATTTGTCAGTTATACTTCCAAAAATTATATCATCCACATAAACAACAATAATTACCATGTCCTTGTCTTGTAGTTTGATGTATATGTTGTTGTCTGTAGTTAATATTTTAAATCCTTTTTTTTTCTAGATGCGTTTCCAGTCTTGAGTACCAAGCTCTAGGAGCTTGCTTTAACCCATAGAAAGATTTCTTGAGTTTGCATACATAATATCTATCCTATGATAACTGGAATCCTTCATGTTTCTCAATATATACTTCTTCTTCTATATTTCCATTTAGGAATGCAAACTTGATGTCCATCTGATAAATTTTGAAGTCTTTGTGGCATGCAAATGCTAAAGACATTCTAATAGCCTCCATTCTTGCTACATGGGAAAAATGTTATTCAAATTCAATTCCCTCAATTTCAGCATATCCTTTTCATACCAATATTTCTTTGTTTCTTACTACCTGTCCATTATTATTATGTTTATTCCTGCAGACCCATTTATTTCATATTACATTCTTATTCTTGGGTCTAGGAACAACTTACCAGGTTTGATTCTTTTCAATCTAGTCCAATTCTTCATTCATGGCATTAACCTAATGATAATATTTGCTTGCTTCTTCAAATCTTCTAGGATCTACTGTGGATAGTATGGAAAAATGAACTTGCTTAGGAAAATTGTTTATTCTTCTCCTTGTTTGAGGTCCTGCACTTTTACTTCCAAGAATTTTACTTTCATGATTATTCTTTTGTACATACCTTGAAGGTGTTCTGGTGTCTCTTCTTTCTGTCTCATGTTCTTCATATTTTTGTTGAACCTCCCCCCGTGGTTCTACTTCTTGTTGTTCTTCTTCACGTTGTTCATCCTTTGTTTGTTCTTCTTCTTGTTCCTCTTCCTATTTTCCTTCTTCCAAATATTCATCTTCTCTTCTTCATTTTGTTTCTTTTGAATTATGATTTGATCGATGTGACCTTTCATCATCTACTTTTACATTTGCACTCATTACTATCTTGTCTAGCCTTAAATTGTATCATATGTAGGCCTTACTGTTGGATGAGTATCCTAGAAAAATTCCTTCATCTGTTCTGGAATCAAATTTTGCCAAATTTTCTTCATTTATTTTTATGTGACACTTTCTTCCAAATACCTTAAAGTAATTTTGTTGTTGCGTGTCTACCTTTCCATAAATCATATGGTGTTTTATCACTGTTTGATCTAAGTAATCCTCTATTTAGGATACAAAAAAAAATATGTATCACTTTTTTCCAAAAAATATCTGACACTTTGGAGTCATTCAACATGGTCCCAATCATATTTTGTATGGTTTTTTTTTTCCTCTCTGCAACACCATTATGTTGTGGTGTTCTAGCCGCTGAGAATTGTGTTTTGATTCCATGCTTCTCACAAAAAAATTTGAATTCATTTGAGGTAAAATCACCTCCATTGTCTGATCGTAAGCACTTGATTTTAAGATCAATTTCATTTTCAACCATTTCCTTAAACACCTTAAAATTTTCAAATGCTTCTGATTTTTTTCTTCAGAAAACCAACCCATGTCATTCTAGTATAATCATCAATGAATAATATAAAATAATTCTCACCTTGCAAACTCTTGGTTCTATTTATCCCACAAAGGTCAGTATGAATTAATTGCAGGGGCTTCGAGGTTGAATGCTCCTTTGTATTGAAAGTGACTCTGGTTTTCTTTCTGTGTTGGAAGTGTTTGCAAATAGGATTTGAGGATTTTATAATTGGTGGAATATATCTTACATCCTATCTCTTTCTAATTTTTACCAAATTATCAAAGTGAATATGCACCATTATTCTATACCATATCCATCTTTGATCGATCTATCCCATGCAACATTTCTCTCATCTTATTTCACCCAAAATATATATGTTGTTAGGGGATCTGAGGGTTGTAGAAACCAATCTTCCATATTTTTTCTTTCTTATTTCACATTTTTTAGAGTCAAAGCATAGAGTATGTCCTTGGTTTCACATTTGACTAACACTGAGAAGATTTTTCTTCATGTCTTCTATCAACAAAAAAAATTCTTCTTTGGATTTCTCATTTCCAACGCTGATTGTTCCTTTTCCAATTCTTTTGGCAGAAACATCATTTGCAAAGGTGACATTGCCTCCCTTTTCCATCTTAAGAACTAAGAACATGCTTTGATCCCATGTAATATGTTTGGAACATCCACTGTCAACATACCACTGATTTGTTTTTCTTTTTTCATGTAGGGCTAAGTTGTTTTCTTCCTTCTCTTGTTGATCCGATTTTCTTCTCCACACACTTGTGTTTTCTTCCTTATGTTAGTAGGGAATCTTTTTTTCATGTTTTTCTTCATGGGTTCCAATCTTCTTTTGCATTCATGCACTTTATGACCAAAGTTGTTACACTTGTAACATTCAACGATGAAGTTCATCAGTGGATCAAATAAGTTATAGTTTCTGTCAGCAAATCCCTCAGATGTTTTTCTCACAGATTTGTTCTTGGGAATATTATAAGAATCTCTAATTCTCAAGTAGTTGTCTCTTGCATTGGCCCTACAGTTAATGGCTTTGTGCCAAAAATTATGACAATAGAAACAATAATCAAGAAATAGATTTGGATACCTTGTTCTGAGAGGTCTTCTTGGTTGAACTACTTATTTGAAATCATCTCTTTTCTAGAAGGGAGCACGTTTCTGCTGAACATCTTTATTTTGTCTACTGTCTTATGCATTTTTAGAAGTGTTTCCACTGTAGTTGGAAATATTAGGCACATTAGCCTAGTTTTGATTCATTTCTTTATTTTCTGGTATCACATGATTTTCACTTCCATCAATAGTTTTCTGACTATTGCCATAAAAAAGATCGGTTTTTTCAAGTGGTGATCTTTGTATACTAAGAATATATTCTAGGAATATTGAACTATTTTCAAAATTCAAATTTTTATTCACCTGTGTAACTATATTATTCAGTTTGTTTCTTAGATGTATAATTTCAAATTCTTTCTTATGAAAAATGTATTCCATCTCCTTAAGCTTATTTTCCAAAGCTTCTTCAATTTTTCTAGCCTCCTCTGGCTGCCTTTTTAGATTGATAATATCAGTTTCACCATTGGTATCACAAATATCCTTTTTAGACTCTCTCAACTATTCCTTGAGTGATGCATTCTTCATTATGAGTTTCTTCAGTTCATTTAGAGAAAATATTAGTTCTCCTTCAACATTTACCTCTCCTTCCTCATCTGAATATTCATGATTTATGTCTTCATTATTTGACAATTCATCTAGATCATTCATGGCCATAAA
>SNQJ01S0007302.1:152731-168054 GCA_010110895.2 Picea sitchensis | reverse complement strand
CATACAAAGAATACACAAAGATTTTTACCAGAAACCCTCAACCGGGAAAACCTTTCTTATTTTCATTATATCGAATTTCACCATTCGCCATACAATATATACAATGTTTTTAGGTATTCCGTAGATACCAAAACCCTAATCTATACTTTTCCTTGTATTGTTGTTTGTTGGAACGTGCTTTTGAATTGCTGGTGGGATTTGGGTCTTCTTGGACTGAGGTTTCTCAATCTCACTAATTGTTGGTCCATGTTGCAAGTGTCTTTGGATATCAGACAGGGTTTGCATCATTATTGCATTTTATTCAGTTTACCTTCCTTACTCTTTGGTAAGCTTGGAGGAGTTTCCACCACCCTCCTCTCATCTGACTCTTCTTCTCTATTATGGTAAGTACCTTCCATCCCAGGATAGGTTACCATTTCTCTTACTATTGTGGCTTCTTATGTGCTTAAACAAGCAACACCACCAATTGATCATTCAAAATAGCATTTTATAAATATCAAACATTTTTCTGGAAAACATATTCATTGGCATACATAGCCTATAAATGGAATTTTCATTCCTCTAGAAGCATCACTCAACAATATTTATTAGAGTATGACCAACACTATAATTTTCTGCATAACTTTAATCCACTAGCCAAAAGCATCAATTCTATCATGCAAAATTCAAGCAACCAAGAAGGGTAAAAAAAACTACCTTATTCCTTTCAATAATTTATATAAACTTCTTTAAATTAAACAAGCTCTTTTATGGTTTATTATTACCATTAAACTTCTCAAGCCCATACAACCAGAGAAATGTCAAACTAGCTCCTAGCAAACTAGTTACTAGGTCAACATCTAAAAGGATCCAAAAAGCCTTCACATCATAAGCACACGAGGAAGATCCAAAATCCGTCACAGAAATAAACTTTCCTGATGACAAAGACAACCTAATCAGTGAGCTACAAGAATAGTTTAAGAAAGCCAATTTTGTCATAGCACAGTTGCAGCATGAAAAAAGGGAAATGAAGAAAAAATCTTTGGAAGAGGCGTCTAAGAAAGATATCTCAGTGACGGGTGAAACATTCGTGCCTATAACTCCAACAAGCTAAAAAAAAGGTTAAAAGGAAGGCAGTGGAGCAAAGTCCAGAAGTGAAATAAATACCTAAACCTATTGTTCCTTTGACCAAATCCTCAGCTAGAAAGTTGAAAACTCAGGAAAAACCTCCAGCAAAGAGCCAACCACCAGAAAAGAAGAGCACTACTTGTGATGAGGATCAGCATACTTTCAAAACATTAAGAAAACAACTGAGAGAAGCACAAGATAAGATAATCCAACAGAGGGAGGAGAATAGGAAAGCAAAGATGAAATGTATAGAACTCCTAGATGATTGTGAACCTGGAATAGACAACACCATATTCATGGTGAAAAGAAACATGCATTTGGTGATTATCCCAAGGCAAGTGCGCATTAGCATGGTGATGATCCCAATGTTTCATGGTGACAAAACTAATGCATCATCTAAACTTAACTCAACTAGTCAAACTGAAGTGTCAACTGAAAGAGAATATTCTCCAGGTGGAATATTCTCCCCTAAAATATAGGAGACTGGATGATGACTAATTATGACTAATAAACAAGGAAAAAACTTAGGAAAAAGAAATCCTAGGCGTGTGTGAAGTAACTCCAACACTTGCTATGAAGATATACATGTGTTTATCTTATTCAGTTTTAAAGGAAATGTGATATGTCAAGTTATTGTACTCTTGTAGTGACAATTATGTCTAAAAATGTCTTAAAAATGGATTATAATTCTAAGATATGTACAAGTGGTATCAAAAAGGTGACAAATTCAATACATATGCTTTTATAACCAAAATATTTTGACAAATTCAATACATATGCTTTTATAACCAAAATATCCTAAAAGCTACAATTAATTATAATTCTAAGATTTTTTTCAAGAAAAACATGTATTTTTATTTGAGATAAACAAAAATACAATGCTTCGGTGCTCTAGGCACAGTTCAAAAAAGATCATCAAAATATAGATCTCTTTAGAATTTTCCCCTAAAGATCGATAAAAATCCATAACTTTCATAATATCACATATACACTCTATCACGTAAAAGAAAAAGACTTTAACAGACCCATGTATTGACAACATACAAGTTCAAAAGGAGTTTAGAAATCATTAAATGAAAACTGTTGTAAAACCATTGTATGACCATCTTGTACTTCTTCCAAGGAACTATAAAGCTCGAATAGATGAAGTCCTTCCTTAGAGAGTTGATCTGCAATCTTGTTGTGCTCTCTCTGTATATGAGTATAGCTAACCTAAACAAACTGATTAGATATTTCCTTTAATTGATATGCTAGTGGAGGGAGATAATTATTTTGTACTCAAAGACTTCCTTCCATCAAATTAATGACCATAGATGAATCACCCATGACTTTAAGCTTATCAATCCCTTTGTCCAAAGATGATTTAAATAAGTAGAACAAGGCCTTGAATTCCCCTTGATTATTTGTTCCTCTTCCTACATTACCTTTGACTTGAATTCTATGTGTCTTTGCGAGATATAGAATGAATCCGATCCCACAAACAAAATTTCAGCTTTGACAAGCTGTAATCTTTTGATTATTTTTTTGGGGGAAATTCTCCTTAGTTTAATAACACGTAGTTTTGTCAAGTAGTTGGTTAACACCCCATAATTCCTACTGTACTTCTATATTAAATTGTTGTAGGTTGATCACTGAGTGTGTATGATCTTATAAAAAATTCTTACCACAATATCCAATCTTTGTATTCCCTTAGAGTTGTTGATATAAGCTTAGTTGTTCTGTTGTGTATGTTTATTGTGTCTCTTTGATGGATAATAAGTGCATACATACATATTTTTCGAAAGAAAGGAATAATTGCAAATACAACAACAATAGATTCAATGCATTTATTCAAACACAAAGGCACACAATCATTGATAATTTATTTATAAGTCGTCTTCTTTACAATAACTCTCTGGATCTGAATAACAGTGAGGAATATGTGTACTGCAGGTTTCTATGGAGTTGGAATGAGCCTTTCTAAGCATGTCAGTAGGTGCAAGTCGATTTCCAGAAGCCCCACGATTTCGAGCAAACAAGTATCATCCCCTTTGCCATTAAACTCATCCTCCATAAGTGAAGTTTGACCTCCTTTACAAGGGATAAATCACCCAAGATGATAGCTCTGCTCCTCTGCTCATAAACTTGGCCTTTGGATGTGTAAGTTTAGTTCCCCAAGTAGCAACTCGAACTCCTTAACAATTAATATGCTCAACGAGTATGCAACTCGTTCCCAACCATGAGGAACTCACCCTAGAAGGCAAAGGAAACAACCCACAAGTATGACTCGCCCCACTCAATAGAAAACTCGACCATCACTTGGAGAAATTCGCTTCCAGCCAATATCTTGACCCAATAAGGAGAATTGGACCCAGAAACTGAGAGGGTATGACCCAACACTTAAGAACTCAACCTCCTCAAATCTAGTTCGTCCTCCACAAGCCAAACACAACAAACAATGAAAAACACAATCGCCATAAAGAAAAATCTTAGCCACACATGAAGAAACTTCGTCGCCAAGATAATAACTCTACCATATTGAAGCACATTGAAGAAATTTGAGTGATCTCTTCCCAATGACCAACTAGGGTGGATAGTCTCACCACCGAAATCAATCTCAAAATATCTCTAGGATTTTTCGTCCCAAGAGCCAAAGCCACAAAGCTCTCTCAAATCAATTTTAGAAAATAACAAGCGAATAATGAGAGAGGGTACCCCCTCATTTCCCTTTTATCTCTTTGTTGACCCTTTTTTGACCTTTTTTCCCTTTTAATAAGTTAAAGTGACTTGTCATTAACTCAATAGTCACTTAGGAACCTTTTTTTTATTAATCACTGAATGTCACTTTTTAAAAGGTTACTTTTCTACCTTGTGACATTAAATAATTATTTAATTCCCTTTTTTCCACTAACTATAGCCTACGAGAATCACTTAGGATATTCTGTCAATCTCCTGGAGAGATCATTTGGAAAGGGACATTACAATCCTCACTTCTCGAGATTGTTTTTCCTTAAGCAACTGCAAGTTCGAATGCTGTAAGATCTGGTCACTCTCCCATGTGGCATCCTTTGTTGGCAAATATTTCTACCAGATGAGGTATTCTTGGATCGCCATTCTTCGCAATTTCCTCTCCCGAACCTCTAGTACCTCCTCAGGAACCAATACCAATTGCCCCTTCTCTTCCAATGGAGATAACTTTGCTGAGGTAGCGACTTGTTGTACCAATGCCTTCTTGAGGCATGAAACATAAAACACATTGTGAATTTTACTCCCCTCTGGCAACTCCATCTCATAGGCTACCTTGCCAATCTCTAAACCATTGTATAGAAGCCATAAAAGTGGGGCTTAAGCTTTTCAACACCACTTTTCTTCAGAGAAGATTGTCTATGTGGTTGTAATATAAAAAACAACAAGTGCCCCACCTCGAAAGTCCTCTTGACTGTGTGCCTATATGCATAAGTCTTTTGTTGATTTTGTGCCACCTGTAGATTATCCTCGAGAGCCTTGAGAATGTCCCGTCTCTCCTAAATCGAATCCTTAGTTTTGGTAGCCCTGTTATCCCCAAATGCCAAATCAACAAAGGAATGTGCATCGTAGCCATATAATGCTCGGAATGGTGTCATACCAATGGACATTTGATAAGTGGTGTTATAACAGGGTTCCCCCAAATGAAACCACTTAATCCATGCCTTCTGTTGCCTGGACACATAGTTACGTAGATACCCCTCAAGCCACTTGTTCTCAATATTTGTCTTGCCATGTATCAGAGGGTGGTAACTTGTGCTGGGATTCAACTTTGTACCAACCAACTTGAACAACTCCTACCAAAATGCATTGAGCAACCTGCTATTCCTATCACTAGCAACATACTTCGACAACTTGTGGAGTCTGAATATCTCCTTGAAGAACACCTTCGCTACACGTGTTCCCTTGTATTATGAAGATATGGCAAATAAATGTGCAAATTTGGTCAATCGATCAACCACCACCTATATGCAATCTATGCCCTGTACTTTAGGCAACCCTATGATGAAATCCATGTATATACTTTTCCACTTCTGCTCCGGAATACACAATGGTTGTAGTAACCCTATAGGATGGGTGTGCTTTGACTTATTCTACTAACAAGTCACACACTCTCACACATGTTTCAATACATCATCCTTGAGGCCCTTCCAAGTGAACCTCTCTTTGATCTTCCTGTAAGTTTTAAGGTACCCTTGGTACCCTGCGAAAGGTGTACCATGCATAGCTCTCGTGATCTGTTCCTTCATCGTAGATTCCAGGACTAAGTACATGCGATCTTTGTAATAGATGATATCATCCACCACTTTGTACCTGTCATCCTGTACACTGCGAGCCATCAACTCACAAGCAAATTTGTTCTTGGAATACTCCACCAAGAGATGAGATTTCCAATCAACGGAAATATCTACAAGAGAACATATCTTCGGTTTCCTGGAGAGAGCATCAACAACTATTATTTTCTTTCCTTTTACATACTCAATGTTGAAGTCATATGCCTGCAGTTTGCTAACCCACTTATGTTTCCTTTCATTCAAGTCTTTTTGCCCCAAGAAGTGTCTCAAGCTGTCGTGGTCGGTCTTAACCACAAATTTTCCACCTACTAACTATTGTCTAAAATTCTCCAAGGCATGCATGATGATGAGCATTTTCTTTTCGTAGATGGAATAGAGTCTCTTCGACTGTGTGAGCTTCCTGCTCTTTCATGTTATCAAATGCCTTTGTTGCATCGAAACTGATCCTATCCCCTCACACGATGCATCACACTCAAGCACAAAGGGCTAAGTGAAATATGGAAGTGCTAGAATTGGGCAAGTATCACTTCCTTCATCCCATCGAATGTCATATGATCCTCCTTTGTCCACCTAAATTCCCCTTTCTTTGTGAGATCTGTGAGCGATGAAACCAACTGTGAAAATCCCTTCACAAACCGCCTGTAGTAGTTGCAAATCCCAAAGAAACCACACAAGTGTGTAAGATTCTTGGGCGGTAGCCAATCCAATATGGCTTGAATCTTCTCCCTGTGCACCTACACCCCTTGAGAACTAACCACATGACCTAAGTATAGGATCTCTGTCATGCCAAACTCACACTTTGACTCCTTGGCATATAATGACTAATCCTCCATGATACTCAAAATCTCATCTAGATGTCCCAAGTGCTCCTCCCATGTCTTGCTATAAATAAGAAGATCATCGAAGAATACCAATAGAATTTTCCTCAATTGTTTTTTGAATATGTGATTCATGCAATATTGAAAAGTAGTTGGTGCATTGGTCAACCCAAATCGTATGACCAAGAACCCATAATGCCCATAATGGCATCTAAAAACATTTTTGGGAATATCATGCTCTCTGACTCTTATTTGGTGGCACCCCGATCGAAGATCAATCTTTGAAAAACACACTACTCCGTGCAACTCATCTAGAAGCTCATTGATCCCGTAGATAGGGTACATGTTCTTAATTATCTTCTTATTCAATGCTTTATAGTCAATGCACATCTGCATTGTACCATCCTTCTTCTTCACCAACACTATAGAAGAAGTGAATGGACTAGAGCTCGACATGATGCGTCCCATCTCCAACAGTTCCTTAATGGCCTTCTCAATCTCATCCTTGAATTTCTTCGGGTGCATGTAGGGAGTGGTGATCATAGATTTTGCACCCTCCTCCAATTCAATAGTGTGCTCGAATCCCCTGTTGGGCGATCTCTGGGGAGGTATTTGCCCCAAAACTCAGTCATGTTTGCTTAGTAGTGTCTCGATGTCTATGTGATATTGATGGTTGTTGTTTGACGATTTCTCAGTAGTGATCAAGCATTATGCTGCATAAGCGACATCCATGTGTCTGAATATACCCTCCATCCGTTTAGCTGAGACGATCTTGGGAGCATCATTTGACATACCCCGCAAAACCACCTTCCTACCATCTAATGCTTTGAACTCCAACTCCATGGCCTGGTAGTCAACCGAATGTTTTCCTATGGAAATAAGCCATTAGACCCCTAATATGATATTGATGTCTTGCATCTCAACTACATAGAAGTCATTGGTCACTGTGTAGTTGCCCAATGCTAAGCATAATTGTGGGATCTTCTGTGCGCAAGGCATAACATGCCCACTAGCCACAGTTACATAAAATCTTTCAAAATCCATTGTAAGAATTCCCCTCTTAGCCACCAAGGTTGAGTCGATGAAGTTGTGGGTTGGCCTACCATCAATCAGTACTGTGACTCACTGACCTTACACTACACCCTGGATCCCGAAGGTCTGGAATCTGGGGACACTCGATAGAGTTGCAATAGCTCCACTGTTGACCTCATCATGTGGCTGCTCATCAGTCGATCTATCCTGCTCGTTGTCCTATGCTTGCTTTGCTTCCTCCTCCTCCTCACTGTCTGGGAGTACCTCTATATAATGCACCTTAACCTTGCCCATACACTTGTGTCCAGGTTCCCAAGGGTCCTTGCAAGTGAAGCAAAGCTTCTTTATTCTCAACTCATTATGAGTTGCCTCATCGATCTTCTCCTTACCAATTTCGTCCTTCTAAAAGGGTTTCTTATCTTTATTTTTTTGGAGAACGAAAGGTTTGGAGAAAGTTTTTGTCTTCGAGACTGCATCCTCCATGTCCTGTGTCTCGATAATGACATCCTGTAAAGTCTTAGGTTTGAAGGCTTTTACCCAACCACACAGTGGCTTAGATAAATCCTCAGTGAACAACATCACCAATCTCTACTTAGATATATCTGTCACTGTGACTACAAGCCTCTGAAACTCAGTGATGTAGGCATTCAGTGTCCCAAACTGTTTGAGTTGTGCCAACTCTTTGAAATGTAGTTAGCAAAGATTTCATCTTCAAGTAAGGATTCTTCAAAAGGGTCCACGAGCAGAATATCTTCCTTCGTCGCTCTAGCCCATTTTAATGGCAACTCTGGGTATAGATGCCATAGGAGAACGTGCTAAAGATGATGACAATGGGTAGGGCTGCACTGCAGACCACAGATCAATTGAAAATGATTTTTGTATGCAAGCTAGATATGTGTTGTATGAAGAAATCTATTATGGGAGAGAACAAAGCCTTTGAGCGATGTGGCTTTGCTTCACTTTCCTAGATCACGTGTTTGATGTTCAAGATAATACTGGCTTAGGACATCCAATCATCAAAACGCTAGCTTGTAATGGAGACAAGCTATGCAAACACTACCATTCTTAGCTGCTACATATCCCATATCACCTCTTTTATTTTACGATGATCACTGTCTTTGTGTGTTGCATTATTATATATGCTCTCCTTATTGAGATAATCACTATGATCTACTAATCACCGATAGAATGAATATGTTCCATTCTATTTTATAACAATATTTTGCAATTTGGTTTGTTCCATTCAACAATTCATTGGAGAGATAAATTAGACAGATCCGTCTTCTTATGCAAATTATTATAAGATCAAATAATCATATCCATTCAATTACTTGGAAGCTCTAAGATAATATAGATGACATTGAAAAGATTTGAAAATGTGCCAAATTCAATATTATAAATATACTTTTATAACCAAAAATCTTTGTGATAACTATTTAAGGATGTGCTCATTATATCACGTAAACCACCTCAAAGCTAGCTTCAAGAGTAACAAAATGTCTAGTGTAAATAATGTCTTTTAAACCACATTTATAATTGTTATAGGTGTAACTTAACACACAATTAAAGGAAGAATATTAATATGAAATAAAATTCCATAGGAAAAATTAGTATAAATATCTCCTCAAAATCGATCAAAATTTTTGACAAAATTAACTATTTACCAATAAACTTAGACTCTTCTTTAATAATAATGAGTGGTTTTTTTCATACCCAAAGCCAAAATTTTTCCCTATGCTCATTATCTTTTTAAATATACTTTCCTTCCTCCAACGTTGCCATGGGAACTTTCAACCCCCTCAAGTTTTTTCCATCATCTTAAACCCTACAAAAGCCTTTTGAACCAAAAAAAAACATGCTCGTTATCTTTTTAAATATACTTTCCTTCCTCCAACGTTGCCATGGGAACTTTCAACCCCCTCAACTTTCAACCCCCTCGAGTTTTTTCCATCATATTAAACCCTACAAAAGCCTTTTGAACCAAAAAACCACTCAGCTTGGGAGTGCTTTAACAATGGCGAAACCTTTTCTCATATTTACAACGCGAAGGATTATCGAGGCATCCTCGACGAGGCTGCTGCGATCCGGGACGATTTCTGCTGCAAGTGCAGCGAATATCAGCTCGATCTCATATATACAAGGTGCAGGCCATTCGTCTGAACATTTCGATTATTCCTTTACTGTGTTTGGTGCACGAAATGGTTCCGAATCGTTTCAAAACAGTCCTGCATTGTTCCCCACGGCTCCATGGAACCGTAAATATTCCACAAAGGTTGCCAATGAACCGAAAACTGAAAAAAAGACAGGGAAAGGGGCCAAGGAAACCAGAGAAAAGAGGGCGAAAGCTAAAGATAAAACCCTGGAGCTCTCAGACTCTGAAAGGATTTGCCTAATCCTAAATGGAGATGTGAATTTGGAAGATTTGGTGGAGAAACTAGAGGAAACTGGAATTGAAATGAATCCCATTTTGTTGGAACAGGTGATCTCGAAGGTTTCGAAGGATGCAGGGAGAAATGTTTTAAGGTTCTATAAATGGGCAGTAGAACAGCCTGGATGCGAGTCCAATGTAGAGATTTTCAATGCTGTAATAGACTTTTTGGGAAGAAGGAAAGATTTCAAGGCAGTGGAGACTTTGCTCAAAGAAAATGTGGCCTCAGGCAACTGCGATGTTGGTGGACAAATTGGTCTGAAGACCTTTGAGATTGTTGTAGAAAGGCTTGTCAAGGCAGGCAGAGAGAAGCAGGCTGTTGTTTTYTTCAATAAAATGGAGGAGTAYGGGTTTAAGCAGAATGAGGAGGCTCAGAAGATTGCCGTCCAATGGCTCTGTGAGAGAGGGTTTGCGAGTTATGCAGAGAATTTAGTGAAAAGTTTGGCAGATACGTATTATCCCGATGAAGAGATCTGTAATACACTTGTCAAAGGCTGGTGCGTCGCAGGGAAATTGAACGAAGCCAAGAGAATGGTGAATGAGATGTCAGTTGGACAAATTGCCATGGGGGTGATGGCTTACAATGCTTTGCTTGATTGCATTTGCATGTTGTGCAGAGAGAAGGACCCTTTTCGGCTTTTGCCTGAAGCCAATAAAATCCTCGTTGAAATGGAGGCAGCAGGTGTGCCTCGCAACGAATCGACCTTTAATATCCTCATTACCCATTTATGCAAAATCCGAAAAACCGAGGATGCTTACCAGTTCTTCTTGAAAATGGAACAATATGGGTGCTCACCAAACTTGACCACTTATGTTGTTCTCATCAGGAGTCTGTTCCAGGCAGCTAGAGTGGCTGAGGGCCATGAAATGCTGGATGAGATGAAGAAAGCTGGCTTTGAGGCAAATGTGAAAGCTTATTTTAGCTTCATTAAAGTTTTATGTGGAATTCAACGAGTCGAGCATGCTCATAAAGTCTTCAGTACAATGATAGGACATGGTTGCCTTCCTGGGAAAGAAACTTTCGAGCTGCTCATCCCTAAGCTCTGTGAAATTGGGTATACTCGCAAAGCTAAGCGAGTATTTCGTAAAGCTGTTGAAAAAGGATGGTTGCCTAGCAGTAGACAAGATATACTTGAGCAAAGCAAAGTTAAAAAGCCTGTGGAGGAAAAAAAGGAGAAACCCAAAAGATTAACATTGTCAATGATAAAAAAGAAGAAGAATCTGAGACTGAAGAGGATCAGGTTGAGTTTTGTCAAGAAGCCAAAGAGTTCCAGGAGGCTAACTCATTGATGGAACTGGTATGTACATCTCAAACTTTATCTACTAGAAGGTTGCGATGCATATATATTGTACTGATTTTATACATTACTGATACTTAGGTTTAAGAAAGCGTTTGAATCAGTTAAATATGTGAGTTTAATCCAATTACAAAACTTGTTTTCATGAAATAACATGTCAATTTAAAACTCCTTCTAGTTCACTGTTTCTCAAAACTACTTGTCAATGTAGGTGATTCTGAGCCAAGGTAACCTGTGGAGCATCTTTGGTTGAAACTAATACAATGATACCTCGCATGCATTCATTACAGCTATGCATCTCATGAAAATGGAAGTTTATACCAGGAAGAGATGGACTTTATGTTTGGAAGTTTATACCGGGAAGAGATGGACTTTATGTTTGGTTATTCGTGTATTTTCGCCCATTATATCAGGGTTTTTGGAAAACCTTGGATCTTCAAAGTAGGTTTAATAAATGTGCTATTCTGCCAACTGTGGAACAACCAATGGCTTTGATTCTATCTATTTCCTTTGAACTATTTGTTCAAGGCCTAAATTTTTTCCAATAGAACTCTCAAAATATTCATGGGGAAATGATTGTTTATTAAATAGAAAAATATTAAACTATATACAATGACCATTTGTGTAAAGAGTATAGTCATAAGTACATTGGCAGTAACAAAACATCAAGCATATGTAATGCACTCATATAGTTGCTTTTTGAAATTATCAAAATAATATGACATCATCTTTTGAAGATCAGATAATATGGCATTTACGGCCTGTTAATTTTGTAGCAGCAGAAGGTGTCCTGGAAGCTGCCTAGTGTCCAAGGCATGCAAAAGGTACATTGGCAGTAACAAAACATCAAGCATTTGTAACTCATATAGTTGCTTTTGAAAATTATCAAAATAATATGACATCATCTGTTGAAGATCAGATAATATGGCATTTACGGTCTGTTAATTTTGTAGCAGCAGAAGGTGTCCTGGCAGCTGCCTAGTGTCCAAGGCATGCAAAAGATAATAAACTTACCCAGATCAGCCAAAACTAATTAGCCTAAGTCCTGCTTAAACAGTTAAGCATAAAATCTGTTTTTAGTGGATTGTGGGGCCCTGTCAAGGAGGGCATTCAGCCTTAGTGCTGAGTGGGGCCCTGCGTAGGAGGTACACTTCCTTAGTGCTGTGTGGGGTCCAGAGAGAGGAGGCGCCTCAATCTGGACATTTGATGCCTTTGCTGGGTGTGAATCCCAAGGCAGCAGGTGAGGGTGGCAGGGTACAGAGGAGGCTGAGGGTGTTGGGCATCTCATTTCATGTTTGAGAAGAGAAAGAGGAGCTAGATGCTGTGGAAGAGGCTTAGTGTTATTGAGAGAGAGGTCAAGTCTTGGCTGTGTTGAACAGCAAGCTCAGGGCTATTTCTGGGCATACCTGGCAGCAAGAAGAGGCCACCTACAGGACTGCACAGGACAGCAAAGTGTTGCTGTGAGCTGGGTCTTGTAACAGCAGCAAAAAGGGGACTGTTCTAGTCCTTACAGCTTCAACACAGAGGGCAGAAACAAGGGCTGAGTTACAGCAGTTTAGATGGTCATTTCAGAGACCATTCAACAGCCATCTAAGGAGGAAATCAGGGCCGTACAGCAGCAGCCTTGAGCAGCTGAGTCTGCTGGGCCATACACTCAAGACGTGGAACATTTCTGGGCTGTAAGAAATTGTATTTTCTGCTGTAATTATTTTACCTCTGAAGCCTCTAATAAAAGCCCTCCTTTGCTGGTTTTCCCACACTGGGGTTTCCAGGGTATCTACTGTGTCATTGTGTGTGTTTGGTTTTATTTCTTCTGCTGTGCATGCATGTATACTCAGCTGGTATAATCTTAGCATAGATCAGATTTAAATTTCTGAGTTGAAATTAATTCTTGGGTTAATTATCTATTGGCTAGATTATCATAGTTTGCTGGGTATTAAAAGTTTTACATGGTATCGGAGTTGTGCCTCTGATTAGCACATAGGTCACAAGTTCAAGTCTCATGAATATTTCTGCAATTTTTCTGAAGGTTACAGCAGCTCAGAATCAGAGTTTTTATGGCTACCAGCGTGAGGTATGAGGATATGCTTGAAAGGGCCTCAAACTATATGATGTGGAAGGTAAAAATTATAGCTATGTTCAAGGAGAACAAGTTGTGGTCTTATGTCAACACAGTAGTTCCTGTACCAGTCCATAATCCAATTGCCTTGGACCTCTATGAGGTGAAAGAAGCCAGGGCGCAGAGGATACTGTTGGATGGTGTCAAGCACCACCTTATTCCACATCTGGCTGAGAAGAAAACAACAAAAGAAATGTGGGATGCTCTGACCAAATTGTATCGGAGTGACAAATAGAATTGGAAGATGACTCTCAGAGACAAGTTACATGCCACCAAGATGGAAAGGGGTGAAGGTGTGACATCCTACCTTACTAGGCTCACACAAGTCAGAGATGAGCTAGCAGCAGTAGGGGAATCATTCTTGAAGAAGAGCTGGTACGCATAGCCTTTAATGGCTTTGGAAAACAGTGCGATGTATTTGTCAAGTGTGTAGTGGGCAGAGAGAAGATGCCCACTTGGGATAGGCTGTGGGACGATTTTACTCGGGAAGAGATCTGGGAGGGGTCTCAACGTGGAGAGAAAAAAAAGAAATCTGAAGATGAGGAGAAACTTGCTTTGGCATCAAAGAGCAAGGGGAAGAGCAAGAAGAACTGAGATGAAGGAACTTCTTCAAAACATGGCAGCAAGAAGAAGTTTGACACCAACAAAGTTAAGTGCTTTGCCTGCCATCAACTTGGGCATTTTGCAAGCCAATGTCCCAACAAGAAGGGAAAACCCAAGAAGCCAATGGCTGCTACAGCTGATATGGATGCATTTGCAGCCAGATTTGAGGATGGATTCTCACTCTTAGCATGCCTATCCACATCCATGGTTACTGGTACATGGTACATTGATAGTGGTGCTTCATGCCACATGACAAGGGTGCGTTAGTACTTCAACAACGTGAGGGAGTACAATGCCAACTTCAACATTTTGCTTGGAAACAATGCCAAGTACATGCCAGGAACCGTGAGGTTTCAGAGGGAGTTTGGTAAGCCTTTGTCAATTAATGATGTTTTGTTTGTTACTGGTTTGACTAAAAATCCGATTTCTGTTTCAGCCTTAGAAGATAAGGGATATGTGGTCACTTTCCGGGATGGTGTTGAAATATTGTAACATCAAAGAATATTTTAATTATATTTGAGCTATGTAACCGGATTCGTCCCTACCCCCCTTCGTGTCGCGTGTCCAGCGAATCCGACACGATTCGTTGTGACATGTCTCCAATACGTGTGAAGTCCGTGTCTTGTACACGTGACACGTAAATAAAACGTGTCCGACACCACTTAAAACCGTGTCTCGAAATCCTAACACGTGTCTCGCAGAAAGGAAGCCCGCGGGCCCTCAAAAACGATTTTAAAGTTGTTTTTCTCTCATTTTGCAAATAGGTTGGAGCAGCAAGAAAGGTTAGAGAGCAACAAAGGGCTTTGGTAGAGTGTGAGAAGGGATTCCAAGTGCCAAGCAAGTGGATTTGTCCACCATTCTTCAAGATATTTTCTACAGCAGCAATCCAATAACTTTGCTACAACAGTCATGGCTCAATCATCAAGGGCAGCTGGAAGAGGGAAAAATAAAGGGAGGGATTTTCCCACTAATGTTGTCCCTCCTCCTTCATTTTCAACAGGGTTAGCTAGTGTTCCATTTGCTAGAAGTGAGGTTGCAGCAACAAGTTCAGAGGCTGAAAAACATGATGTTTTAGCAAGGCAGCAAGTTCAAAAATCAAAGTATCCATTGTGGAAGTATGTCACAAGCTATGTAACCGGATTTGTCCCTACCCCCCTCTGTGTCGCGTGTCCAACGAATCCGACACGATTCGTTGTGACATGTGTCCAATACGTGTGAAGTCCGTGTCCTGTACACGTGACACGTAAATAAAACGTGTCCGACACCACTTAAAACCGTGTCCCGAAATCCTAACACGTGTCCCGCAGAAAGGAAGCCCGCGGGCCCTCAAAAACGATTTTAAAGTTGTTTTTCTCTCATTTTGCAAACAGGTTGGAGCAGCAAGAAAGGTTAGAGAGCAACAAAGGGCTTTGGTAGTGTGAGAAGGGATTCCAAGTGCCAAGCAAGTGGAATTTGTCCACCATTCTTCAAGATATTTTCTACAGCAATCCAATAACTTTGCTACAACAGTCATGGCTCAATCATCAAGGGCAGTTGAAAGAGGGAAAAAGAAAGGGAGGGATTTTCTCACTAATGTTGTCCCTCCTCCTTCATTTTCAACAGGGTCAGCTAGTGTTCCAT